>VZRU01005166.1:84242-140060 GCA_013398155.1 Pedionomus torquatus | reverse complement strand
TCCTTCCTGCTGCTGTTTTTAAATCCCCTTCCCTCCATCCTTTCGTGGCTCAGTTTTCTTTTTCATGTTAAAGAATGGCAGAAATTCATATGATAATTACACTGACATAAAAATCTATGAGAGTTTCTCAAGTTCTCCCCTGTCTGGGAAATTCCTCCCTCTTCTCAAAAAAGAGAAATATATAGCATTTTCATCTTTTGAAACTCATATGCATGTAATCTCTCTGTGAAACTGGTGGCTGTCCTGCATACAAAGTTTTGTCAGGGCCAGTAGGCACAATTCACCCATGACTGGTGCTGAAGACCTGCAGGGGCCACCTGCAAAGGACAGGATCACAGAGACATAGAACCATAGAATGGTTACAGTTGGAAGGGATCTTAAAGATCATGGAGTTCCAACCCCCCAGTCATGGGCAGGGATCCCTCCCACTAGAGCAGGTTGTTCAAAACCCCATCCAGCCTGGCCTTGAACACTTCCAGGGGTGGTGCTTCCACAACTTCTCTGGGCAACCTGTTCCAGTGTCTCACCCCTCTCCCAATAAAGAATTTCTGTCTGGGATCTAATCTAAATCTCCCTCTTTCAACTTAAAACCATTACCCCTCATCCTAGCACTATACTTCCTGGCAAAGAGTCCCTCTCCAGCTCTCCTGTAGGCTTCCTTCTGGTACTGGAAGGTTCAAACAAGGTCTCCCCAGAGCGTTCTCTTCTCCAGGCTGGACAAACTGAACTCTCTCAGTCTGTCTTCACAGGACAGGTGCTCCAGCCCTCTGATCATCTTTGTGGCCCTCCACTGGATCTCTTCCAACATGTCTATGTCCTTCCTGTGCTGAGCAGTCCAACGATGGACACAGTACTCCAAGTGAGGTCTCATGAGAGCGGAGGGGTAGAATCACCTCCCGTGACCTGCTGGTCACGCTTCTTTTGATGCAGCCCAGGATACGGTTAGTTTTCTGGGCTGCCAGTGCACACTGCCAGCTCATGTTGAGCTTCTCAACATGCAAAATCCTCTTGCAGTTCAGGGTTTCTGAGAGCAGTGGCTCAAGACCACAGTGAACAGGACCCACCATTGCTGAAAGGGAACGTGAAAAAATGAGTTGTTTCAGGCCCCACTGCTTTGTTGGCTGTCAAAGGGCTCCTGACTCACCTTATCTCTCAGGGTGGATCATCTGCCTCTCTTCAATGATGTTGCTACTAGCGGGAAATGTAGTCTAACAATTTTTCCTATTCTTCCAAATACTTCTTGTCCAGTAATCCACCTTATATCATCTAAAAATCTCATACTCTTTAGGCGCTTTGCCAGCGTTCATCTTCTTTAGTGCCTTATTTGCAGTATTCTTCATTTTGATAAGTAGTTATATTCAGAAAAATATTAGAAAAAATAATCTCAGTTTGCAAATAGGCAATCTGACCACTCTGTGTCACGTGCATTTTCTGCTCTGGTCCCACTCATTAAGGCCATCTCTATACTATCTTTCTCCTCCTTTTTTCCAAATGTTGTAAAATGTAGTCTTTGTAAACTTCTGTCCAATTAGACTATGAAAATACAAAGAGTGACATATGAATTTTGCTGTTAAAGAAAGCAACACCTTGAAATGTCAGTCACTGTTCTCTGCACAGTTGCTATGAGAATATCAATAAAGTCTTCCCCGGGTCCTGGCCAAGGCATCACATATAATGACGTGCACTGTTTGTTAAAACTCAGCAGTGCTAAACAATTTTTTGTTCTTCTAATAAAGCCCTGACAAGTGGTTGAATGATACAGTCAAAGGTGAGAGAACCCGGGCAGAAGAGAGGAGAAAATAAAGGGAAGCTGTCTTTTCTGCTATCATTTTGCCTCCTTAGTACACAGTGCTACTCATTAATATGATTCCCTCTAAATTCCAGCTGTCACAGAGCCATCAGTGTCTTTGAGCTGAATATGAATTCCCCCTCTAAACCACTCACTCATCTCAACTCCATGTACTGTTCATGTCACTAAATGGCTGCATAAAGCAGCTTCCTTAATACTTGTGAATTAAGTGCTACATGTGGAGCAGTATTCCCACAGAGAAGACCTGAAATTTGTTACCTTAGTAACAAAAGCATGTTAATTTAATATGTACATATGTTTAAACTCACTTTTTTCTTCAGATGTTTTACAGGGATGAAAATATACTGAGAAATATTCCCAGTTTCTAAACCTGAGATTTTATATAACATCACTAAAAGTCAGGGTAGTTAATAATATCATCGGGTCACATCATTGCTACTCACCTGAGCAGAATCCTCTCAAACTGAGGCAACCAGAAGTTGCTATAATTCCCAGCCAGCACAAATGGAGGTTGTCCTTTATTGGGATTTCTAATTTACCTATTTCAGGTGAGGGTAGTTCTGTGCTGAACCAATTTGCCACAAGCTGTACTCATTAGTTGTCCACAAAATGCACTAACATGCTGCTTCCAACTGCACTGTATTCCAGAACCTAAAAAGCATTTAATTAAAAAAAAAAAAAGTAAATTAACAATTTTATTTTGGAATTGAATTAAGAATAAAGGAAATATATTAAGGGCTTTAAGTCTTTTACAGCTCCATAGGGAAATCCTTCAACCCAACAACATAGCTCAGCCTACAGGTTGCCTAAAGATTCCTTCTAAAGCAGAAATATGCATATAGATCGATAGTTTAAGTCATACCTTAAATCAGTCATACCCAGTATTTTAAGACATGGAATAATACAACATATTTTAGCAGAAATGCATCTGTTTAAAAAACAAAAAATCAAATAAAGAATGTTGGTCTTTTGTTTGCAACCCTGGTCAAAGCAGACTATTCCTTCTGTATTCCATATATTTCATAAATAATTTGGTATATTACCTTTTCATGTACAGATGTACCAGGACAATCAGGCCTATGTAGATATCTCAGTAAGCATCTGTTATCACTCAGAGAGATGTGACACTGAAAGCAGCAGAGTCATGTTGTCACCAGCAGCCCAGACCAAGTCAAATACAGCTGAGCCCCAGGACCCACTTCTCCAAAGCACAACTGTCTGGCCTTTGCTTAATTCTGTTGGAAAAATGTCCCTGGGCTATGAGAGAATACATAAGCTCAGCCACAGAAAAGAAAGGCAAAGGCAAGGCAAGGCAAGGAACCAAAACAAGAAAGACAGGACATTTTTGACATAATAATAGTATGTAAAGTGAGAAATAATCATGTGAAATGACATAAAACTGTAAGAAAACATTGACATTTCAGGCAACAATATTCACCAGATGAACACATTGAGCAGGCAGCAGACATCCATATCCCTCACCTGGCCCACTGTCTGGCCAACACAGACTTCTCGAGTGGGTATTTTAATGCTCAGCTTGGTGACATGCTAGTTCTAGCTCCAGCAGTGCATATCATCCAATACGTAGCTGTTGGATCGTTGAGAAGACACCTTCTCACAGGTCTCTGCACATGCTGACAATGCCCAAAAAGATCCAGTAGTGGGAAAGTCAGGCCTCAGGATCCTGTGATAAACGCTCTGTGCCAACTGTGGGGAGTGTAGAAGTCCCTCAGCATTACTGAAATCTTCCTGTTCTGCTTGTTACACCTTTGATATCTTGGTCCAAGAACATTTTATGGAAGTATATGGTATTATTATGAACTGTCCAGTGAACTTTCAGAGAAAAAAATATTCTCATACCAGACATCACTCCCCAAATCTTAGAAATCGTACAACTAGGACCATGATGCATTGGCTTTGTTGCTATCGGCATTTGAAGTCTTGGCCTTGTCTGAGACCATGATGCTATTGTTGCTGAGTTATCAGAGTGCGATTCCACCCAGCACACTTTCCTATGGTGCGTATCAGCAAATCCACCAGGAATTATTTTTATTTTTTTTCTTTTTAAATTTATGTATTTATTTTTCTCCCAAGAGTTGCTTCATTATCTTCACAGAAAGATTGTTCCTTTATCAGTTTCAGGCAGGAATGAAACGTGGGTGAAAGGAAACAATGCTGCAGTGAGTGTCTCCAAACCATTTAATTACATTTTATGCTGGCTTGCAATCATCTAATCTTGGTGATAACTTGAAGCATCTGAAACAATAGAGCTGAATTTAGTGCTGCATTCCTTTTATCCTGAAGCGGGGACCAAAGTGGTCTCAACATAGGCAACCAAGAGGGATGTAGACCTTTGGCTTGAGCAAACTGGCAGAGAAAGAAGTGTGGCTCAGACAGGACACTCTATTGGTCTGTAAACCAGAAGCTGAAAACAGCAAGGCTGCATCATGCTTCTCAACTCACTTAAATGGGACAGACAACAGGGAAAAAGGAAGTATCACTGCTTTAACAGCAGTATTTCAGTCCATGACTGATGGATCATGACACTCAGCAGGACCATGGCCCCCTTCACCCCACTGCAGGCAGGGAGATGCACATGGAGCACATGGAGATAAGCAAATGCATGAACTGTAGTTTAGCTTTCATGAGGCTGAATAGTAAAGGAATGCCTCAAAAGGTGGTCCTTATCTCCTCTTTCCCAAAAATGTTAGGTGATGGTTGGATTTTTGATTGGTTTTTTGTTGAAGTCTGTTGGGGCTGGGGGTAAGTTTGGATGTGTTATCAGAGATTATTAGGTGTGAAATAAAAAACAATAAAATCCAGCTGTACAGAGCAGTTGGATGCACAGCACAGATGTACACAGCTGGAGTTTCTTGCTCTGTCTTGCAGAAAGGAAGGCACTGGGATCAGGAGCAGAGCAGGCTTACAGCTACTGCTCAGTTCTTAGATCTTGTGCCCTCCTTTTCACAGGGGCACAGACGAAATACACAGTTACCCCCTGTGCAGCTACTGGCCTCAGAAACTGTCCCAGAAAGCTGTACTGTCACTTCTATTAAGGGTGACAAAGCCCACAAATTGCAGAGCAAAGTAACAGCTTTTTTCAGCTCCAACAAGAAACAGTGGCATCAGCAAGTTCTTAATGCCCCATTGACTTTGTTTCTGCATCATAGCAATACAGATGGCACAGTGAAAAACTAGCAGTGAGGATTGCTACATAAGATGTAGAATTTCAGGACAATTCTGCAGAGTGCCATCTTGTTGAAACACATCTGTTCAGCAACAGAGACAAGCTGTGCTAGTTGCAGATTAATCTGAAATAAGTCTTAAGAAGGTACACTACGGTCTGTGCGAGCACAAGCGGGGGGTTAAAACAAACAGAACAAACTAGCAGGAAGTTTTTGACTTTGGACTGACTTTGACTCACATTAGAAAGAGTTAAGCAGAACAAGAAGCCTAAACTGCCTAACGGAGTGCATCTGAAAACAAGTTCAGCCATAAAGCATTAGTCTACTCATGGATTATAGAGGGGTCTATTACATTGATTTAATACCTGTTAGTATTCTGCAACACTTTCTCTATGACACTTAAAAGAGTTGCTTAGCCTCACAAACATTTACTAATGAGCCTTATCCTGCCATTTATTTGTATGCTGAATTTCTTTAAAAATTTCACAGATTTTTGCACCCGACACTGTGGCATGTTTATGGTTCTGAATGTCATATTAGGAAAGGAACATAACGGTGAATATCTCCCCTTCCAGAAGGAAGAATGTGATGGACCACAGGTGGGTCTAGCAAAGAGCTGCACCTAACAGCTGCTGCTGCTGGCAATGGAAAACATATATTGCAGTTCCCTGCCTTCTGTATGTGGGGAACAGTATTTTCATACCTCTGTTCAGCAGGGCACTTTGCAGTCCTGCTCTGTAACCCCTGTGCTGCCTGCAGAGCTGGGCAGATCTATAGGGAATTCATAGGAATATCCAGGTAATGTGACCAGTCACAGCCGAGTTCAAGACTTGTAAAAGGTCAACGGTGACAGAAAGCTCAAGCGTTTTCCTGGGGTCAGGGCACATTGTTTTGTTGGGGTTTGTCTTAATATTTTGCATCAAAGAAATGCAGAAGAAAAAAAAGAAAAGTTTTAAATAAAACTCTATTAAAAAAAACCACCATACAAGGCAAATCAGAGGGTAAAATTTCTCATCTCCTACCAGAGATTAAAAAAAGAGTTAGAAGCTATAAAATTAATAAGAACAAGGCATTGCTTCCCATCACAGGAGGAAGGGTTTAGTGGTGTGCTTTAATATAACACTGACAGTAATGAGAATGGTAGTGTAAAAGTGTTTAATTAATAGTAAATGAATGTTATATAATGTACTTATTAATGATGAAGAGAAGGGGAAAAATAATGAAATGTGAAATCTGTACTTTGTTGAAAACCATTTAGCACAGCAGGGGCCAAAGGAGGGAGCAGGAGGGCTCCTGCTTCAGTTCCAAACAAAATTTAACACAAAGAAAATGCATAGTAATCTATACAGAGAGGAATTATGCTAAGTACCATCAGGATGAGTTCAAACAGACTAAAATGATATTGAGAAGACCAAAGCATCCTTGTAAAGAGCTTGAGAGCCACATCTTCTCACATGGCATTAGTAGTTAAAAATGTTAACAGGTTAGTAGGTTGGTTGGGTAATATATATCTATATGTGCACACCTACAGATAACATAGAACTGTTTAATGCCATTATTTAAGCCCAAATCTGAAAATTTGAAATAAATTTATTTTAATTTTCAGTTCACTACTACAATTCAAAAAAGTACTTTGCAGGACAAATGCAGCTTTTGCCTACTTAAGATTAAAACCAATAACCAATCAAACAAGCAAAACAAAGCTTCAGTGTTTCAGACATGGCTATCACTTAGGACTTGAAAAAAAAAACCCTTTAAAATATGTATTTAATTAAAAATTGTCCAGACAGGATTTCTTATGCTTTCCTCATAAGGAAAAGGATCCAGTTGTCTTACAGAATACAAGAGTAGAGTGACAGTTTTCCCCTGGAGTGATGTCTGCTCTTTTTGCCTGTGCTCCTGAACTGGGTAATTGGGAATTGACATAAAATTCTCAGACATTAATGACAAAGAAAGATAGTGTATATCTAACTGTCTTTCCTTTGAGATTAATATAATCAGTTATGGTCATGGACAAATTTTTTGTACTTGATTTTTATTCCCTGATGTTTCCAGGACCAGAATAAACATAGTGGTCCTGTACTGAACAATATCCTGCCTTTAAAAAATATTCCCCATCACAGTGCAGTACAAAAGAAGAATAGCTCGACTCCTTCACAGCCCCATATACTGCATAAGAAAAATGCATGCTCACTAAGGAATTTTTCTCAGTCATCAGTTTCAAAGATACCAGGAGAATACAGATGTTAATTTATAGACTGTAATAACTTGCATGATATTTCTTAACCTTCTAATTTAACAGACAGTTGAGTTTTACATTTTTTAAAAACTTTTTTAGAACACACTTTCATTTTCTAACAAAAAATGAGAGTGAAAATTAGGGCGAAAAATCATCTACATAATTCCAGAACAAAAAAAAACCCTACTATATATATAGAAAAAATGCTATTAGTTGCTAGGTGACAACATTTTTACCTCTTCTGTCAGAGTATTTGCAAAATACTTTCAGACAAGAACATGAATGTTTCAGGTTCTCATAAATTCTATATCAGGTGAATATATGCAAAAAGAAAGAAAATCCTGCTTGAGAAGCAAGCCAATGCTGCAAACACTAGCAGGAACAAGCTAAATAATTTAGAAGCACCTATTAAAGTTAGAAATGCAGATGCAAGATTATGAAATGAGATTAAATTGATTTGCCTGTCATGATTATTTTGGGAGAATAATCAAAAGGAAAGATAAAACTGCTAGATAGCCCTCATGCCCACAGATAAAGTGCTCTGATTGAGTTTGCAGTGTGAGATGAGAGCAGAAGAATACAATTTCAGGTTTCACACACAAGCTAAACCCTCATGAAGTTGGATGCCAGCAGTTTTCTGCTGCAGCAGCAGTTAAAATACAGAGCAGGCAAGTAGGAACTACATCACTTGAAACAAAAAAGCAGATGGAGGAATTCTGGAAAAGAGCAGACAAATGGCACCGTGGATACCTAGTTGGATTTACACAAATAATTAAAATCAGTCTATATCCCTTGATTAAGGGATTACTGAAGCAATGTACAGTGAAATGTCAACATATCAAAGCAGAGAGATGTACCGAAATTAAAATTTCACAAAAATTTATTCTTCCAGAGGATTCTCTTTATCAGGAAAGCCAAAGCAAATAATTTTGACATGTAAAATTCATCTAAAATGCTCACATATTTCTATTAATGTACACCAAAATTAAATATGAAATGAATATTAAAACAATTTTTGCTTTGATGAATTATGTACAAAGCCAATCACCTCAAAGTGATATTCAATCTAGTCAATACAGACCCAAAAAGAGAGGAACGAAAAAGCAAGAAGGGAAATTTTCATATGAAATGTGAAACGTGCTGTGAGATTTACTCTCCAGACCTTAACCTCACTTTGTGAACACCACTGCCACATTACTGAAAACTAATAGTATAGAAACCAAAGTCAGTGTAATTCCTCATCATGGTAGGGACCAAATGGCATAAATTCCTTGGCATGCAAGGAGGCTCCATGTGAGCCCAGAGCACACACTGGCAGCTCGCCTGCCTGTTGTACCTGCTTGCAGTGGAGAAATCACCTGAGGGGGTGGTATTTCCCTGTAGCTTTAAAAATATCGATACTAGAAAGCATATATTGAATAACTGGTCCTTTCAAATAATTAAAGTTGATTATGGTAGTATATTTCACCTATCAAGAATGAGTTGTTTACTTGGAGATTACAGGAAAATAATTGAATTCTCTTGGTTCTCCAAAGTGAGCACAAATCAGACAAATAGTAAACCAGGTATTGTATTAAGTCTTGTTTAAAATAGTACAGTACATTTGTGCTTGATTGCTTTCTTAATCACCCTTGTTCTGTGCAGAGCATCTTTCTTAGTCATTCTTTTCCCCTGTACATAAAAACCCCCATATAATTATGCCATTTTAACATTATACTATTTTGAATTAAGGAAGCTCCTCTTCTGCTCTCTGACAATTTTACTCTGTACAAGAAATTGGTTACTTTTCCCAATAGCAGAGCTGTCATCCATTGTGACAGCAAAAACATTGATTAGTTAAATGGTGAACATTTTCAGAAATCACCATGTGATGATTATCTACCTTTTGTGATACCACACTTTTAATGAATTTATCTCCATATAGAGTGTCTGAGATTTCCTTGCTTGTCTTAAAGCCTAAACCTTAATAAAATAATAGATACTGCTTCAAGGTTTTTTGCTTGACACAAAACTCACATCTGTTTATCTTCACTGCCACCTGAGATCTATGAAAATGGCTCCCTTTGAAAAGTCTTTCCTTTCCTTCCTCCATACTTCAATCATTTTTCAACTTTGTAGGTCTCTTAATGCTCACAAAACCTTATCTGTTTATGGCTACATAGTGGCCAAGGCAAAATGGGTTTGATGATCTCACCATGGCCCCAAGTGAACATGCCTGCAAATGATTAGCCCAGTGCCAGTGATAGGAAATACCACTGGCAGCATCAGCAATACAAGAAACTAATAAATAGGTGATGCCCAAGCTTCTCCTGTCTTTGGAGTTTATCCATGTTGAAAAATCTGGGATGCCATTGAGTCTGCATACAGAGATTAGAAATGGTGGAGGGTACATGACTACAGAGCACAGCACTCTGCAGCTGGAGATCCTAACTCTCTCTGAAGTCGTTTCATCGAAAACAAAGATGGAAATACTAAAAATAAAAAAAAAGAATGCATTTACCACTTGCAGCAGCAATTACCTAAACTGCAAGATGTGCAGAATGGCAAACTGTGAGGCCTATTTTCCCATGGCTTATGAAAGACTGATCTCCATAAAATTTCATTGAGAAGCAGGATATGTTCATTCTTTCATTCAAATATCATTGAATAAATGCACACTGTTTTCAGTCTTTGGGTTGTGGCTCCAGGGGATTTAAAACTAGCTATAATTCATGATTAAATAATATTGGTCAAAACAAGTTGACCAAGTACCACTTTTTACAGGAACAAATCTGAGAATCTTGCTTTATGGTTCATCTAGATGGAAATATATTTCTTTCTTGATGTAGAATACTAATATAATAGCAATGGGACATTTAATGCTGATGTCTGCAGAATATGAACTCTTAATATTCCAAGAACTGAGAGGTAATTTCAACAAACTTTAACTCTGGTTTAATTTATTCAATGATGAGTTCAAATTCAATCTGAGAAGAGATGGGGCTGCAATAGGAACTGTTTGTTCCAACATCTGTGTTGCTGATCCAAGACTTCATAGTAAACAAATATGCACAGTAAAATCTCTTCATGTCTGAGTAATTATTTCAGCTTTTTTTAATGAATTGAGCATAAGAGTGTCTGTCTGGGTCTGCCAAACTAATCATCAATTATAAAAATTCATAAATGAAACAGAAAATATTTTCATTAATTGCAAAATAAATGTACCGAATATCAGCAAAACTCAATCTGACTGGAGTACCTTTGGTTTCCTTTGGTTTTAAGTTCTTAAAGAGATAAAACAAGCAAATTTTATTGTTCTTAGTTGCTATTTATCTTTAAACATCTCCTCAGTATTTTGCCATATACAGGAATAATGATGCCACCTATACCACTATTTTTTTATTCAACATGAGCATTTTACATCTCTCTGGAGTTTTGGGCTTATTATTCCCCCATTTGGAACATTTTTGGCATTCTACTTCATCTCTCAGGAAATCCTTACACTTCCCTTGACTCTTTTTTGTCTTAACAATATTTTTTTCTTATTGGACTCGAAGAGTGCAATCTCGATATCCCCTGGGCAGAGCACTGTTGCATACAAGCCGTCCTCATGTCTCATCTCACTCCGTTAGCCAGAAAATAAAATTCCCAATTGCTTTCCTGCAGCTGAAAACATCCCTATCTAGAAGCTCGCCTTTTCTGAAGGGAAGTATGAAACGTAACTGCAAAAATCCCAGAGCAATAATCATTCCTGTCATTAAGCTGGTTTCTTCTTTCTGAGCCAGCTACCTCCCCGTCTACCATTGACCCCCACTCTGCTGCAGTTTTTAGGTTTCACTGTCATCGCCTCTGCTTATACACTTCCAACCCATCACTTGGTCTGGAGCATGTGAAAGCTTTAATCGGAAGAAGGAGGCATCTTGACTCCAGTAACATGCCACTCGTTTCTATTTTATGGGGATACTAAGCTGCTTAACTTTCACTCAGAAGAGAGGCCACTGAGGAGAAGAGTCAGAGGGCAGCTGACCTTGTCACCAATTATCTGAGTCCCCTTCCCAAGGAAATTGGGGTCAGCATCCTGCATGTCCACGAGTAAGCAGGAGCCAATGGTGAGGACCTTCTCTCAGTTCCTAACTCAGTAGCATGCCAAATCACTCAAAGTGTCCACTGAAACTGCCTTGTAGTTTTCTTTCATCTCTTCCAAAATCCCAAGATGAGCAAAACAGATCTCTTGCCCAGTTACATGTTTCTGACAGGAACCAACAGCAGAGACTTAGAGAAAACAAGAAATGAACAGGGAAGAGCACTGTGAAGTTTTCCCCACTGTATACTCCTACTTTCTGGCAAAATGCCATTCAGACTTTCTAAACCAGAGTTTGTATCTGCATCCTTATTTTTATCAGTGCTTTATTTTCACGGACATATCTTTGAGCCTTTTTGAGCTTTCAAGGTCCATATCGTACTGTAACAATGTAAGAATGGCAGTACCCATGCCTGGCAACTGTTTTCTTTCTTGGATCATTTTATAAAATTGTGTGTGGTTGTTTCAGTTGCTGCCCTACAGGTGAAAAAATAACAAACAGTTGTTCTTTACTCACTTTCTATATGATATCTATAACTTTATATGTTCCCATTTGTTCAGCCTCACTTTATCTAGCAGCTCTTCTGTGCTTTTCATCATCCTTGACAACCTTCTATACCTGAATAAGACCAAAGACAGACAGATTCAAGCCATGAATACACAGTGGG
Organism: Pedionomus torquatus; assembly: GCA_013398155.1. NCBI lineage: Eukaryota > Metazoa > Chordata > Aves > Charadriiformes > Pedionomidae > Pedionomus > Pedionomus torquatus. The sequence continues at coordinate 128,098 of VZRU01005166.1, read as the reverse complement.
TTTTAGAGTGACATAGTGATATTTTCCGATTTACTCATTGAAGTCTTCCTACTAATTGTTTAATATACCATCTGCCTTTTTGACCGCTGCTGAACATTAACTTGACATTTCTTTGAACTATCCACAGAAATGTTGAGAGATATTTCCTGAATGGTAATAGCTAATTTACAGCCCATTATTCTGTAAGTTTAGTTAGGGCTGATTCCCTCACTTCTCCTCCCATTATTTGGCATATATCAACATTGAATTTCATCTGTAAGTGTATTACAGATCTTTCAGTCTCATTACATCCTCTTGCAAATCTTCATGGCCAACTTTTGTGTTTACAAACCAAACTAATTTCATAGTGTCTATAGACGCTTTCTTTTCTCTCATCATTGCTTTTCCTGATTCTATTTGGTCTTTTATCCTAGCCTAATCATTTTAGATAAGCTTCAGAATTATATCCGTGTCATTATGAGCTTTTCTCCACCTATATCAAGATCTATAACCAGCAGAACGGGCTATGTCAGAAACGTTTAAAATAAAAAGGAAGATTTGAAAGGAAGAGTGAACAGAACTGTTGTGTCTGAGACTCCATATACCTGAGATTCTACTTGAAACTATTTTCAAACCAAATGTGTCTGATTTCTCCTCTCTCTTTGCAATTGGTGATACCAAGTATATCTACCAAAATCAAAACTGATGACAAATGTGGGAACTGAGAGCAGAAATATAGTAAATTCACTGCCACTGTGGTGTCAGCTCCATCCCAACCAAACTCCGATGTTAAAGAGAATGGGGAAGAATCAATGCAAATTGCTGCAGACAACAGTAAGTTTAGTCACCAGTGGCATTGCTGGACAGGAGCCCAACAACTCCTTTTGCTACCTAGCAAAAATGTTGCCATGTAAGTTTTTAATTAAGGCTAGTAAACTATTTTCCTCTTTTATTTATAGTACCACGTACATTGCTCAGTGTGTGGCAGCATTCCTGTGAAAACAAAAGGAGCATTTCCTTGGTTTCTCTGGGCTTCTTCCCTTTAAGTGACCCATCACTTACTATTCTGCCTTAACCGCGTTCCCTCAGTACATTCTTTTTATAAAACATACTTTATTTAAATGATTACCATCCTCCCCTGGAAACCTGCTTCATTTAATACAGAATGATCTAATGGTTAGCAAAGAAACAATATTCACTGTGTAGTGGTGTTTTTTCTTATTCCTCCTAAATGATACTTATATTTCTGGTTTTTCCCCTATAGGTATTTCTGTAACATTGAATACTGCAATCTGTGAGCGTTTCATAAGCTATAATGAGTTCTAGCATCATCCTGGGAGACGGTGTAGACTTCAAATGCCTCATCAACCAATTCCTTTCATGCTTCTAACAAAGTGAACAAGACTGTGAAAAATAAGGTAATTAGATAACAGTGGTTCAGCATTGTGCAGCACATTCTGAAAAAAAAGAAAAGAAAATCTATAATATTCAGCTCTTTGGTGTTCTGCAGTGAAGCGTATAATATTTGCAATGCATAACACAGGTACTGTCACATTCTCAATACACACCTCTAAATTTTCCAGTCTTCACTAGTCAGAGCAAATACTCACATTAAAATCCACTAATTTGATTCATTAAGTACCATTAAAACCTCAGAGGATGCTGGACCATTCATAGCCTCAGCACTTACAGAAATCTTGTAACCGAAAAATCCTTACATTTTGCTGAAAAGCTCAGTTGTACCAGAGAAGATTTTAACTGCTGACACACCAGAGTTATTTGGAAACTCTCATTTTATGGTTTGTTTTTATGTTTTTGAACTTAGAGCAAAATGCTTGGCTCTAGTCTGAGTTTACAGGTCAACTATGTAAACTTGAGGGCAAGTCACTACAAGTAACATCTTACTCACTTGTCTCATTTCAAAGTAACTGTTTCCCTGATCTATCTTGATAGATTTAGCAGTAAAGATTTCATTCTCTGTTACTATCTTTGTGGATGCAAGTCTGTCAGTACAGCTTATACACATTTTCCAGGGTTTCAAAGCCTATTTCCTGCTTTTTAAAATGAACAAAAAAATAAAACTTCTTAGTTCTTATTGTTCTCTGCCTTTTAGATCTTATTCTCTGCATATTTGTTCTGGCACTTCATCCCTTCATGAACTCATCTGTAAAAAAAGGGCTCAAATCATACAGTTATAGACTGTAGGTCTCATTCAAGACTCAAACAAGTATTTATGTATATAAGACAGACAAAAATAGGTCATCTAAAGCAAAGCTTCTACTTGTGTTACCTGTGAAAGCACTAGACTGTACAGCAATTTTGTCAATGTAAGTAGCAGTGCATTGTCAGTGCAAGTAACACAGTACGAATAACAGCAGTCAGTTCATAAAAGACGTGGAAAAGGTCTGTTCCAAATCCCGAATCCACCTGAGCAGTAGTCTGGATCAGATACACAAATATAATCAGATCTGTGCTTCACTCTCAGTTACATCTCCTGGTCCCTGTTAGATGTTTCTAACCATGTAAAAGTCACTTAAGTCTCCTGCTCATCACCACTTACAAGAATGTTTGTTGCTTTTCTGAGAACGTTCCTAGTGAGACTATTTGTTAAGTAAGAGATGTCCCCTGGTTCACTTACATACAAATCTTCTGGTTGAGTATGGGAAGTAAAAACCTTGTCACTTACAGATGGCAGGAGAGAAAAGATCACTTTCTCCCCATCTCTGCAGTGATTCAGGAGCCCTCAGCTAGAGATTGCCTTAGCAACCACATGTTGTTGGAAAGAAATCCAAAATAATCTGTGTAGTCTTCCTACAAATATAACTGAGATCTTGTTAAGTCTATCAGTAGAAGTAAAATGGGACCTCCTTCCCTATACTTATTTTCTAAGAAGAATTTCTGCTTTGCCTGGTAGCAGAGGACTCCACATAGAGTTTAGACAGTCATTAGTTTGTTGGCAGCCCATGAAAGACAGGCTAGAAAGTTGTCACCTTTTAGGTGTCATCCAAAAAGAGACTCCTCCTGCTAAAGCAGAGCAGCATGTTTTCCTGCTGAATAAACACCAGATAAAGAGGACAGCATTTGATAAGAGCAAGGGAAAGGACAGGTCAGCCAGCCAGATGCACATCTGCAGTTCCATACAACTTTGCAGTAAACACAAAATGTGGGGTTTCAACCACACCTGTAGAATGGTCAATTCCTTTTCTCCACTTCCTGTCTTCAACCTTCTGTCTTGTGAGGTCTGCCTACTTTTGCTATGGACAATTCTGTGCTAAACTGTCAGTATGCTCCAGGATTTCTGGTACAGTTTTAAAACTGGAAGTATTTAAGGCCAGGCTTGATGGGGCTTTGAGCAACCTGGTCTAGTGGGAGGTGTCCCTGCCCATGGCAGGAGGGTTGGAACTCGATGACCTTTGAGGTCCCTTCCAACTCTAACCATTCTATGATTCTATGATACTGCTTTTCTTGAATAGTCAGAAGAAGCTGAAGAGACAAAGATGAATTCAGAAAGGAAACAGCTGATGGCTTACTGGCTATTCCACATCTGCTACATCAGCTCAAAAATACTCAAATGATATGTGTGCAGGGACACCCTACTAACTAACATTCACTTGAATTCAGGACTCTTATCTCACTATTCTTCTTTTCCACCTCTATTTAGCTCCACACTAAAAGGTATGAAGCAGTCTCATATAATTATTTGCCATGTTATAAAAATTGTCCTAACCAGCATTTTCCAAAATGGGTTGCTCACAGCGTACCTCCCAAATTAAACCTCTAAGTGTTTGAACAGGATACCTCTAGAGTCAGGTTTTTGGTTTGGGTTTGGTTTTTCTTAATTGCCTAGATAACGCAAAAAAACTAAAGCATACTATGCATACATGCTAATGAACTGCATATTTCCTCTTTCTCTGCAAAGCCAACAAAGTAAAATCCCTGAAATTGCACTAAATTCAGAGAACAGAGGAATGCTGATCCTTCTGAATATTAGCATACACAGTAATAACTCTCTTTAATAGAGTATTATAATTTTTATTTTAAAAATGGATCCCTGTCTAGACATGTACTAAATCTCTGAAGCAGTAGCTAGTAATGTGTGAAGAGTAAATTGTATAGCTCAGCTTTGAGACCGGGCATTTTCCTGCTTTATTGAAATACTGTGAAGTAGAGAGATATGCAGTAAATGTAAAACACTGTAGTAGAAGGAAAGAGCTCTGACAGCCTTATTGATTCTCTGTTTTTTCTGATCCTTTTATTATCCACTGTTAAGCAGGCTAGTCAAAGGTGCTTAAAATTACATCAGGCTCCATAAAACTATAGATTTCTAAAGTTTACACTACAACAGCAAAACCAATTTGCTTCTCCCTCCCTGTACCACATGCTTTTCCCCATCCTTCTTCTTTAGAGCACAATTGCATCATATCTTCAATATTCTGCATTACAGAAATAAAGCTTGTTCCAGCTGGTATATTTGGGGAGCATTAACAAACAACAGAGTAGTTCTGTCTCATGGGTTGCATTCAGGTCTACCAAGTCCAGCAAACAAACTCCAATGACTCTAAAAAGCACTGCATCCAGTTTGGGGGGTCTCAGGAAGAAGAGGTAGCTAGTTATAGCAGGAGGGACGATCAGGTAGTGCTAGAGCAAGCCCAGCACTCCCAGGCACAGCATCATGTCAGCATTGCAGGGCTATCTAGGTAGGAGACAAAATGGATCAAAACTGGCTTCACACAGATTTTGTGTTCTGAGGCTCAAATTAATCTACATGCCCTCCAGCACAGTCCTTGCCCTCATAACCCTTTAATATGTTTACAGAAAATTGTCTCTCTTTTTGTTATCTTGATGCTAAATAACTACGTAAGGGTAAACTCTATCTCTGCCAAATTTAATGTAATATTTGGAGGTCTCTCAAAGTCCTCCCATACCTGGGCATAGGCAATCTGTGAGGCTGAGTTTGCTTAGACCTGGACTATAGAGTAAAAATGATGATAAATCTTCCTACATCTTTCTCTGGAAACCTGAGGGAAAATAAAGATTGTTTCTTCTTGTGCCTCATCAACAGAATTGTCTTTTAAGTTTCAGTCAACTAAACATAGGCAAAATGACTGAAATAACTGAGATGATTCTGGGGGTCAAATCCAGTATATGAAACTTTTGTTCATGTCAATGATACCGAAGTTGTAGATAACTGATCTTGTTGAAAGCCACATGATGGAGAGAAGGTGAATTTTGAGTGAAAACACAGTCAAACTCATTATTTCTGTGAAAGTCAAGCACATTCAATGAGGAAACCACAAACATTTTATGATTTCAGGAATGTAATGCATTTCTGTACAGTATATTTGTTCAAACTAGAAATCTCTTAGACATCAGGTTGATTTGATGAAGGGATTTTCTACCTTCAGAAAACATGCTTAAAAAATGGGTCTATATTCTGATGGCATTAAGGGGCTCTCGCTATTTATGGACTTTCTGTGTACAATTAAAATATTCTTGTTTGTATGAAAACAGCTTATCTTTGAATAGCCTGTGTGTGTATAACCTCCACACTAGAGATATTGGGCAACACACTCCCATTCAGCTGTCAAATTCTTTCACCAAATTCTCTCTGTGCCATTATTAACCTGGAGGTTACTGCCACAAAAGGCAGGTTTCCCAGAAAAATAGGCATCAGCTTCACTCACTTCAGGGAAAATTTGAAAAATCACTGAACAAGTCAAGGTGATTCAAGCTAATGCTATTAGGAAGGCTTAGGAGAAGGTTAGAAAATTAAATAGACTGGAGAAGGGGTGATAGGAGAGGATGTCAGTCTGTAAAATTACATCTTTGACTATCTCTTATATCAAGCTGATGTTAAGTAATAGTCAAGAAGCTCATGCAGCCAGCTTTACACCAAAGTGGATTTCAAATAAAGCACCACCCTCTGCAGCTGAACCGTGGGGCAGTAACCACCTGCCATGGGGCAGCAGGAAAAATAGAGGGAACACTTTTATTTCAGGTCATTACAACACTTTCTCTGAATGACTGTGCATTTTAATGACTGTTCTTTGACAAACAGCAATTAGTATGCTGAAGAGCTTGACAGACACCTAAAGAACTAGCATTTTTCTTATCTGTCTGAAGGAAAGGATGGAGTGATGAGTTGAAATCTCCCAGGCAAGATGGAGAGGCAAAGGTGAAAAAGAAGGAATTTTGAAAGGCACCAGGGAATTAAAAGAGACACCACAGAAGTGAATGTCTGAAAGGCAGGAAGGAAACATTGTACAAGAAGAAAAGAGAAATTTCACATGGGCTTTACTAAAGAAAAAAAAAAAAAAGACACATAGAGGTCAAGAAAGGTGGTTGTACACATGATCCAGGAGCTGCCTCCAAAAAGGCTCATGCACCCTATCGAAAGGATGCTCCTAGTCAGTACAACAGTAGTGAAAGGAAAATAAATGTATGCAGCCTTTTCTTTGTACAGACCTCTCTGTCAGACAAAGCAAGGGGCAGCAGCGTTTTCAAAATCCCATACAAATGCATCTGTTCCTCTGTTTGCCTACATCTATTGGAAACTTCGTATCTGTTATCTTGGCTTCCCAACCTGTCTGGACCTCGGGGTGAAAGGAAGCTCAGAGGAATGAAGTCCAGGAGGGCTCTGTTAATGCAGCAAGGTATTTGTGCTGGGGTGTCTACTCCCAGGAGGTGGCGTCAGTGGTGTCACCACACAGCTAGCCTCCTGCTCCCACCTCACCCTTATTTTCTGTTTGATTTTTTTACTTTTGAAATAGTCCATTGTGCACATGCTTAGTGCTCGTTTAGTGCTTTCATCTTTATTTCAGTGAAGTACTGAAATACTTTCCCCAGGAAACCCAGAAGACACCACATAGTAGGCTACATATGATGCTTTCTTGACAATTCAGAGAACCATCTGGGCCTTAAAACCCTTCCTGGAAAATTTCTTTCCTGTGATTCTTTTTTAGTCTTTTTAAAGAAGATCTTCCTACTGGGGATCCTTCCTTGGAGACCTCTGTTTTCTCCAGACTTTCCAGTATAAAGAGGCAACCCATCTTCTGTTACCTTCCTTACAGTGAGGCACCTGGGGCATGTTAGCAAGCATGAGTTCTGTGCTTTAAAAATCCCACAGGCTGATATTTTGAACACTTTTGATGCAGCTAGAACTACATATAGACATAGGAATAATGTCCATAATCATTTGTAGTAAAAATGTTTAAATGCTACATCCTGCATTTGCAGTGCGGAAACTTATGTCTGAGTCCTGCATGCCCAGGACTGTACCCAGCTTTACCTGGATTGTCCTTAAGGCTGCACACGCACTGGTGTTTAAGTTCAGACCAGGAGGATGAAGTAAATCTCCCAGGTGTCTCCATTTCCCATGCTTTCCTTCATGTGGTGGAGAGGTTTTTGAGACCTGATGGAGGTCCAGCTACAGAGCTGGTTCCAGCTGCATCTTCATCTTTACGCATGGACAATCAGACATCCCTCACACCATCAAACCCTCCAGACTGCAACACAAGGAATTGTAATTCCAGTAGTAGGTTTGCTGGAATGAGGCTTGGATAGAGACACATACCAGGAATGGGCTATGCTGTGATTCCTGCCTGGTCTGTCTTGGTGAACAGCAAATTTCAAGTTCTGCCCCGGATTTCTTGGTTTACAGGATATCAGTATTACTGTGCACAAATTCCCAGGTCAGGAAAAAGAAACTCAGCACTTAAGCACTTGCACTTTGTGCTCTGTTCCCTGTCACTTCCCATTCTGTGTCCTATTTGTCAGACTTGCCCACAGCTCTGCCTTTTTCTTTAGGGTTGATTTTACAGCAAGCTTTGTGACACAGTAAAAATATTGTTACAGAAATATTACTGGGAGGAAAATAATTATGCAGCTAAAAAGCAGCACATATATGCATGAGTAAGGTAATGCTGTAACTGACAGCATTAATTATGAAAGATTTTTTAATTTTTATTTTATTTTCTGTAGTGATGTTTTATTCTTAGCCTTTACCATTTGAGCAGTAGTTCTTTCAATTCCAAATTCTCATATGGGAAACACCCTGATGTCTTTTTATGTAGTTTTTAATGTCATTAACAATATCATTAAACTTATTTTGGCTACTCCTTGAATATGATAAAGCTGAGACTAATGTTACCTATCCCTTTTTCAGTTGGGCTAGGCCACACTTTTTCTTTCTTTTAATTTCTGTCCAGATCATAGAGCCTATGATATGTATGTAAAAATGATAGTGGCAGCCTGTATCCTCTTCCACATATTCTTTTGCAGGAAGAGAATTTGTGTTTCCTGCTGTTTTCTTAAGGGTCATAACAAATTTCGATAACTGGGATGTTTTTTCAGTCTTTAAAACTTGTTAGGCCTGTAATGCATGGCATTTAAGTGTAAAACTCACATTCGCCTTATGGCATTGCACTTAAGTCAGTTTCTTAAAGACTCAAATCCAATTAAATGCTGAAATGGCATTCACAATGCCAGAGTTAACACACAACCAATTAACAGTAAAGGAGCAAAACCAAAATCCAGCTCTTGATACTACTTTTTCTTTTAGAAAAATATAGTTAGGGTAACTAAATGGACACAAAAATATTATTGATTTAGTTTTCCTCAGACAATGGCAACCTTAAACAACCCATCTATAAGGTGCTTTAAGGTTTGCAGCACTTCAACTCCCTTTCCTCCTAGCTTGAGGTAGGATATCAGCTTGAACTCTTTACACTGCTTAAAGCCGAAGCAATTCTTTGGACTTATGTAGGCTTCACAGTGTGTGAATTGCACAGTTCAATTCATAACCCAAGAGATCTCCAGTCTTCTTTTTTTTTCCCCTCACGAGTTTAACTGTACTGAATAAGTCTGGACGTTATAATCCAAATCCTGTATCACAGTTTGCCTTTGAGCTATTTGAAATGGTGAATGACTGAAAAGTACCAGGGCATGGAGTGCCGCCACAGAAGAACTAACCTGTGAGCTATTCAGGCATATTTTCTTTACAAGCAAGGCATTATGGAATAGATTGCTTGGGGCACTCAGGCAGCAAGGCAGGGAGGTATCATAAGTCAGCCCTGAAATACAAACTGGTCAATTGAAAGTGGGAATAATGACAGGGTTTGATGTCGCTGGTTACATGTGTCATTCAAGTCTGTGACAAATAAATGTGCTGATCTGAAAGTGCACAACAGCAACTGAGGTAGCAGAGGGAAAACCTGGGGCTGGCAAGAGGAGGAGGAAATAACAGTCCTCTTCTCCATGTATTGTATCCAGCTGTGAAACAATCCTGTTTAAATATTGCTAGCAGGCAGTACTGCAGTCTCCAGATAAAGATAACCTGATTTTACACGCTTATTTTACAGGGGGTAATTTTGTTTCCTTGCTCAGTTGTTGTCTTACTGGAAAGTCAAGCTGGAAGGGGAGGTTTGAGGACAGTTTGTTGGGCTTTGTTGTGCCTTTTGTTTGTTTGGCTTTTTTTCAGTAAGTTTGAAGGACATCAGCTCTTGCCCTTTCAGCTCAGTAATCGAATCCTAGAGCACGGTACATTACCTTTCTGGCTGCACGGATAGACTGTTTGGTCGTGGTCAGACATAGTTGTCACCTCAACAGTTCGGCACCTCCTCAGATGAGTAATGAGTGGGTGCTAGGAAGAAATCAGGCTTTTTATTACCCATAGACCTCGTTCCTGGAAAGATATGGGCACAGAAAGCAAATAAAATAGAACTGATAAAGTATTTGAGGTGTGATAAAATATTTGAGTAAGTTCAAAATTTTAAAAGTAATGTAAGAAAATAGGACATGACAATATTTGTACAACTATGTGAAAAAAATAACCTGTTGTAGCATATGGATTCAGAAGCATTTTAATGTGTTTTCCTTATATCTGGAAACAATGACAGTTTATTCCCTAGCTGATTCCCTGGCACCTGTCCCTTACAAAAGGACATGGAGTAAAACTTATTTCAAGTTCTTTCTGCTTATATAGTGACTTACCATACCAGCCCCAAAAAAGCAGTTGTAATAATGCAAGTGCATTTTTCAGTCTTTCTAGCTCTGGACTTGTAAAATGCCACCAAATTCTGCATCATTTGTTTGGATTTGTTCCTTTCAAAACATAACATGCTTTGGGTACAAATATTTCAGACTTAAACTCTAGGCCAGCTTAAAATCCAAACAAGCTATATTAAAGCTCTAACCAAGGTTTAGTTCTTGATCACTATCACTGAAAATGAGAGAAGACACCAAGGAAGAAAATCCAAATCCAGCTGCTGTAGTAATGGTGGATATCTCTTCTTACCCTTGCACAACTTGAAGCCCTTTGTTGCTTGTACCTTTTCCTGTCCAAGCCTCTTTTCCTACTTTTTTATTCCATCAACAAGACAGCTCGATCACACACTGCTTGTTTCTAAATATGGGTGAGAATGGTCTCCTTCATCCACCCCGCTGCTCAAAGGTTTGTATCTTTGGCTTCTCCTGGAGCTTTTCCACAGGCACATTCCTGTTACTGAAGAGTCCATCCAGCATAAGGGGTTTTCTTAGAGGTCACTCTCCTTTTTAGACTGCCACCATACATCATGACTGCCACTTCTATAATGAGAAATACAGCACATATACCTTAACTAATCCTGTTCATGAAGCTCTTCCTAGAACTAACAAAGAAAAAGAATTGGCATTAAAAATGGTATTTTAAATTACCTTCACTTCTCCCCACCCATGCATTTAGACAATTATTGTCAATTTGGAGTAGGGGTAGGATTGTTGCCAAACAAGATTTGCATGCTAATAATCATGATAAACAGCCTTACAGTGATGTCTCGGAATTTGAAATCCTTTATGTCTGTTTTCCCCACCTTTCCCTTTGCTGTCCCTGGGGTGCTCTGCTAAGTGCTGGCTGCTAGATGAAGTGTAGCATTAGGGTATGAAATTTATGATGGAAATTCACCTCTCTGGGAATTAGAAGATTCCTCTTCATTTAGTTTTGGGATGTGAGCAATAAAATGGTGATGACCAAGTCTCACCCAGGAGGACCATGGTGCACAGTGCACACAGCCTGGCAAAGGCATTTTTTGATAACCACTGAATTATGTCATAGATGCATAAGAGGAAATACACAGTCACAGCTCAAGGGCTAAAGAAACATGTTATAAATTGTTATAATTATTTGCTATGAGAGTCAGCAGAGAACAGCTTAAACTCAGGAAGTATTTATGGGGCTGTAAAGAAACACACAGGCTGGAGCAAGCACTGTTCACTGAATACTCCACCAGATGGGAGAGAGGATGAGCAGACTTTGGAGGGCCAGGCTAAAGAGATTGCTTTTTCCTTCCTCTGAGATGAAAAATGGCCATGTGGCACAGGGCTTTCTCCATGTGACCCCACCACCTTCACCTCCCTTTCTGCCCTGTGCACAGCATCAGGCTCAGAAACCCTCTTCCTTCCCCTCTCCCATGGTTTGTGTCAAGGCATTCACAGAAGGGCTGGAGAACATGGATCAGATCTTGACTTACCTCTGTTTCATTTTCTTTATCTCCTAAAAGTATTGATACTCCCAGCATGACTTCTTCCTCCTCTAAATGTTTTTTAAAAAAAAAAAAAACAAATCAAAATGAGAGTCGTCCATATTGAAGATGGAGAAGCAGGTTTGGGGCAGGGATTCTCATCTGCAAACTGGTGCTGAATTCAGATATCAGAGCAGATCCAGTCTGTGAACTAGGATCTTTTTTTTTTTTTTTTCAATAAGCATTTTATTTTTTTCAAAATAGTAACTTTAAGGGAAAAAAAAAGAATAATGAAAATTTCCCCTGCCAACTGACTGGCTTTTGAAGCTGGAACTTCTTTCAGGTTACAATCACTTTCAACAAATTTTAACATTTTGGAAATGCACTATTTCAAGTTTTCTAAATTAATCCCTTCTTGAAAGCAGTATTTTTAAACACAATTAAATCTAAGCACACAATTCAGAGTTTTTTTAAACATTAAAATCTTATGTTTTCATGAGACTAATTTATTTTTCCATTGGATTTCTGGTTGAATGCTATTTGTGAGATTTCAGGTTTTTACTTCAGTTTCAGACAGGGTAAAATAGCATTTTAGTTACTCTTTGTTTGACAATGTTAGGGAAATTATTTCCTTCCCTGAATTCCTGATCCTTCATATTGTATGGCAACTGTAAAAGAAATATCCGTTTCACATATGGGCCAGACTAGTCCATGCTCATAGTTGAGAGCAGTGAACTTCATTAAGCAACGAGGTGGCTCTGAGGTCTCACGCTGGTAACGCTGCAAGTGGCAGAATTTACTGCCTCTGAATCCACAGTTATTTGAGAAACCATGGAGTACAACAAAATGAAAGAAATTTAAATCTGCAGGGTGTGATTTGCTGCAGTTATCGTCACATTAGTTCCAGATAAACAGAAATTATTTATATATGAATATGTGTTTTATATACCTTTATATATACGTGCTTTATAGCTACTTTCCGTGATAGGTGTATCAGCACTATATATACAGCAAATACTTTCCAGCCCTTTAAATTACACCACTCTGGATCATACAGAGGTCTAAATTTTACTAGGATCTTGACAGTAGGACTGATTGTACATAATTAGCAGAGCAATCATGCTGCTGCTGGCTTAGAGATTTTTTACACTTGTAATGCAGAAAAAGAGTCCATACAGTGCACCAAGAAGCCTGGAACAAGGAGAGCAATTTGGGTTTACTGAAGAAAGAATGGCATGTATTTAAATTGACAGAGATATAACATGCTTCTGGGCTCTTGGAGGACTGCTTTGTTTGAACACCACTGCATTTTAAGGTGAGGGCAGATTTAAACAGCGTAAGTTCATAGAAGCAGCAGCTGAGCTTAATGGTCTCACACGCTTTGATTTGCTGATGGGGTGAGATGGAATCCCTTATCTTTTGTACATCTTTGTTTTCTTTTTTATTTTTTGCAAGATTTGTTTCCAATGACTGTCAATACTGGGAAATTCCCAGTTCCCCAAATTAGTGCATAACTGTTTTGCTTGCTTTGGTATTTGCTTTATAATGAGACTGAAGGAAATTTCAAGCTAAACAGAGAGATCCTTGCCTGAGAAGGCATGTGAACATAAACTGATAATAATAATGATAATTACACCCAGATGGAATTCAAATTCCCTTCTGAGCTCCATCAGTGCTGTTCATTAAGTGATGTAGAGTTACAGCTTTTAACTTCTTCAGTTAGGCAGCACATGCCAGTAGAACATCAGGAGGATATGCAGTTATCGTTACCTCTTGAGGACAACCGCTTCTCACGATATTCTTGAAATATGCATGTTTGCAAAAGGACTTAAAGCTTTTAATTTCTGATGTTCTTAAGGCCTAATATCCTTTAAAATACCTGATTCTTCAAAAAGGTCCCTCATGCATAGCTAAATATTAAGAATGCAAAATAAACTTAATTAGCTAGTATGCTAATATTCTCATAGCCTTTTGTAGTCACTGGAAAACTTATATTTGAAAAAGGGAGCTACACGCATTTTTTTTCCGCTAAGCAAGAAAAGTGGTGCAAAAGCAAATATGAGCTCTCAAGATGGAAGCAGTTATAGTTACACATTAATTTGGTCTTTTTTTCCAAGTCAAGGAAAATATTTCATTTCTGTAGGTACATGACAAGTGTGTGAGTGGACACTTGTGGAAAAGCTTCAGCTTTCCCAGTGAAAAAGATGCTACTAGCAATTCCTCCTGCTCTGCAAAGTAAGTAGATGGAGAGTCTACCAAAGATTCCCATTGCTAATTTTCCAGCTATCCTTGTTAAGCAGAGAAGAAGTGAAGAGGATACAGCTAGGACATAACCTACGTAATCTAGAGCTTCCTTTGGTGCCATTTTAGCTGCCACTGAACAGAAAAAATGAAGCTGGTAAATACAATTATCAGAACAGTTTCTCTATGTTAACATGATAATTTTCCTATTATTTGTTGTGAGGTTTTTTCTTTTATATATTGGTTGTTCTGATTTAGGTAATTGCAGTTCAGTTAAAATGTATGATTCTATTTGAAGGCAAAAAAATCACACACAAAAAATCAACATATGGTTGGCTGCAATCCAGCCCAGTTTGGTCTCTACAATCTGAGGAGGAAAAATAAGGCTATAGTATTAAATTCAACAGAACTGAAAGCAATAATGAAAATTCTATGAACAATGCACTTTTAATTGTATGGGAATTTATAAACAAATGGGAGGCAGACCCCGGGCAATTTTCTCTTCATGCTTTGTCCTATTGCAAAGCTGAAAAAAATTTCCCTCGCTTCAAATATTTTATAACGCTACTTGCTCTCTAAAAAGAAAAAAATCTCCAACAATGTAGCCATTTTGCTGAAAATATTGAAATCCTTGGATGTGTGAAATCTTTTAATGTGGCTAAATTTTCGAGCAATATACACAGCTACCGTATTAACTTTAGATATATTAGACACTTGGGTCCAATAATAATGCATAACATAATACTAAGCTTCAGAAGCTGCAGGAGCAGACACAGAGGCAAACATTTTTGACCTACTTGCTTGGTGTAACATCACCTCTAGTCATAAATCCTCATACTTTAAGATAACTTATAGATATGCCCCATGGTGCACCTCTATAGGACGTTGCCAGAGTTACTGTTCTTGCACTTCTACGACACATGATGGGTGAAAAAGGAGGAGCGTGATGAGCCTGAGCAGATGCTGGGTGGCAAGCCAGGGGTTGGAGTGACAGGGCCTCACCGGGCAGCTTCAAAAGATTATAGTTACAGCTCCTCTCAAAGCATGTACATCTGAAACGGCCCCGAATCCCACCTCACCGTTTCTAACTGCATTTGTCACGTAAACAGCAACTGTTCTTCTGTAGGAAAACAGGGCAACAGGCAAGACCCGTGACATTGGGTTTTCCCCCACTTTCAGTTTCTACACACAAAAACAAATAGTGAAAAGATTAACTTCTTAATCCCCACATATAACATACTTTTCTTGAATATCAAAAGCAATCCACAGAAATCATGTAAAGGCTAAATAAACATCTTACTGCAGGAGACAAGGCAGAGATAAGAAAGAGAAAAGTTTGGAAGCTTCCTTGACCGCAGTAGATAGAAAATTTTCACACGTACTAGGGGATATCTAATCTAAAAGAAAAATACACAACAAGAACCAAGGCCTAAACTGAAGCCAGAATCCAATTCAGACAATATATTGGGCACACATTTTTAACCCTAAGTTCACTTTCTGCCTTCAGATCAATACACAATTCTGTCTGGAAAATATACTTCAGACAACCACAAGTTAATAGTTGAATAAAGGGCACAGTAGGAGAAAGTCAGTGCCCAGATAAGATGAACTAAAGGTCTCTTCTGACCTTCTAGGTCCATTGCTTGAAATATCAAAGATATCGTATAAATATTGAATACTCAATACCATCCAGTTTGACGTAAAGTGATCTTGTTTCCATGGTAACTTATAGATAAAAACTTATAGTTGGTCACCACTCCTTTCTGGGATACTGTATGTTTGTCCCCTGAATACTGTAAATGTGGCTTTGCTTTAGTTCCACCAAATTTATGAACTACTCAATTAAAAAAACTATTCTATATTTAAGTAAAACATAACAAATCTTCTGTTTGCATATAAAGTAAGAAGACTATGCACTTTCATTTCTTTCATGGGATGATTAGTTTCTCTTTTGTGGTTCATAAATTCCAGCAGATGCAGCAAAAAGTTACATAAAAAGATTTTTAGGGTAATTATGTCTTCAGCTGGAAATTTTGACATTTGTGATCTCTCTCTTTGATTGCTACTATTAATATCTCCTTAGCAAATATGACTTGCTGAGAGTTAACTAATTGGTAGAAAAAGCTACTTGGAGTTACAAGAGTTTTCACTTTATTTCAGTGACAAGGCTGCACTGAAACGTATTGTTAACTTTCCAGCTAATTTTCTCAACAGACAGTGATAACAATATGATTATGATTAGCAGGAAGTTGAGATTTTTGTCTTTTAGTTAGTATGTGGGTGTTTATTTATAGTGTACAAGTATTTGCATTAACAATGCAGCTTCAGTGCATTTCAGCATCCTGTTGCTTTAAGAGCAGAAGAGGTGCAAGGTAACAGTCCAAAGGTCTGCAGGCTAAAGATGTGAGAGAGAGAATAGAAATACAGGAAAAAAAAATATCTGAACTGATAGACAGGGAAGTGACAGACAGAAAGATTCAGACCATACAGCTGCATGTTAAGAACTGCTGTGTTATAAATCTAGCACCCGTAGCTCCATGAAGCACCTACTGAGATAAGCAAGTTGTACTGCCCTTTGGTGGTCCCATACTCTCTTCATTGACCATACAGGAAGCCTACGGTGTCGGGTTTCTTGGGCAATTCAAAATTAGGTGGCATCAGTCCACCTCAGAGAGATTAAGGGACTTGCCCAGTATCATACAATAAAGCCTTGGCTAAAGTGAGAAACTTGCATACACAATTTGCTCCAAACTATGGCCTGGGATAAACTGCTGTCAGAAAACCTTCCTTCATCATTTTTCAACTATCCTTCATGTCCAACCTGTAATTCTGTTGAGAACATTACCACTTCTTCTGATGTAAGATTATGGAGTATACTGTCTGCCCTAGGAAGCTACTGAGATTTTGGGTCCCTGCATTGAGAAACAGCATTGTAGAAAATTTTCTTTAAGAAGAAAAAGATGCTTCCTTATAGAACTGCCAGCACTTACAGTGATGCAGCACAGGTTTTCTTGCTTAGACAACAAATTAATCTCTTATTTACCCTTTCCATACATAAATTAAACTACACCCGTTATGGCCTTCAAACCTTGAGTCTAGCAGAATGCAAACCATACGCAACAGTTTGCTCCCATATGAAATACCCTATGGCCTTTGTGTTTCAAATGTTCCTCTTGATGATTAGAATGTTCCATGACTCGCTTGAACAAGCAGTCTTCTTCCTTTGACAACCCTACTGACAGACCCTCTGTGAAGATAACCTTCCCGTGAATGCTGTACTCTCATCTACAGCTCTGCATCTTTGGTTTATCTTTTCTTGCAGACAAGGAAGAACAAACTTACACTTCCTCCTGTTCCTACTCCACTTTGAAAAAAACAAAGCTTGAGGGAAGAAAACTGGTGCCTCATTCAAGCACACAGGCCTACATACTCGTAACTATGTGAACGTGCATATAAATGGAATATAGAAATGATGTATGACTAGTGTCACTGGTATATGAATTGGTTAGATGTGATATGGCATATGCTTTTGCTAGCACACTTTATTACTTTTTATGGTTGAAACATCAGCTTCTTAATAAAAGCTATGCACCATGGATACAGTTATTCATTTCCACATCCAGGAAAATTACAGTTTTCAGATCTGTCCTCACTGTTGTACATTCTTTTTTAAATAGCAGAGCATAACTCTGATACCAAAGTTTCCATTTATTTACAAAACTACTAAGCTTGCCATCATGACCCTCCCCCCTCTACTCCCTGCCTCCCGAAACTGGAACAAAAGTAAATGTATTTAGAAAAGAGACCTTTCAAGGGGAAAAAAAAATAGAGGTATGGTTTTTAGGATTAGGCAGGAATAGGATTGTTATCAGCACCAGAACAAAGACATTACTTATTACCAGACATATCACACCCTGTTCCAGCTGGACCATGAGACAAGGCTAAATCCCCTCTGATATGCAGATGAAGCACCTTTGTCTGAGGATGCCAGGCTCACCCATGTGCTAGGAGCAACAAAGCATCACCTAAACTCTGAGCTGCACCAGAGGTTGGACAATGTCCTGGCTTCAGGCTGAATCAGATTTGTATCCTCATACAGCAAAATTTCTAACAGAAAAATTAAAAATAACGAAAATCCAGGATTCATAATCTGGCAGTTGACAGAAATTATTTAAATTTCTTTTTTATTCCACCTTCCTCTGAAAACCCTGCTAAACAGCCATCACTTAATCACATTTGGGGGAGAAAGAGTAACTTTTATTCCCACATAAAGAAATTCCACAGGAAAAATAAATGCAACTTTGGAGAGAAAAGCAGTTATTTGTTGTTGTCTAAAAAACAGAACATCTAGGAGTGAGGTGTTATGAGGCTAAGCATTACTAGACTCCCCACCCCAATGAAGCTGACGATGAATCACTGCTGACCAGGCAGCCAGGTGTGGAGGAAGGTCACCCTCTGTCACTCATCTATATTCCACTGAATTTGCATCTTCTGAGTGTCTGCATCTCCCCTAGGGTATTGTATCTTCTCATGAGGTATTTTTCCTTATGGATCCTTAAGCTGTTTTGACTGTCTCAGCACCTCCACTTCCACTTTGGTCTCTGTTTTTCATGTTCATTAGCATGTGCATCTGCAGTTTACAATCTTCATCACATCTTGACAACTTTCACAGAAAAAGTGAGCCAAAAGTCGCATGGCACAGATGGATCAGATCAAGCATTAGACCACAGGCAACTGAATTGGCTGAACCTTGGGCCAGATCTGGTCTTTTCAGTTGGAAATCTGTATGACCTGATACTTACTAGCCTGTCTTCCAAAATGATTTCTTTTAATTCATCTCCTCTAATACTTCAGTTAAGGCAGTGGCTGGCCAAGGCACAAGACCTTAGCTGAGCCTCAGCTATTTTGAAGGTTTCTTCCACTCCCTTTCAGGTCTGTCTGTCCCACTGTTAAACAGACATCATCTCTGATGTAAACATGGTAAAGCCCACATTGTCAGAAATTAAGGATATGCAAAACTGGGGAAATTCAGATCAGAAAATGATTGAGTGGGAGACCAGAAAAATGTAAATTCTCCAGGAACAGAGAATACAGACATTATAAACCTGTGCCCCACCTAAACATTGTCAAGGACCATCATCCTTAAGGACCCGTTGCTACCTTCTCACAGCGCCAGCAGGGAAATGTCTGTCTTTATTTCCGTAATTGCTGCCTTGGTGCTGCTTAGCAATGCTCCTACTTTGGTAGGAAAGCAATCATTCTCATTAGATGTCAAAGTGAGACAGCAGAGTGCTTTGGTTTGGAGTACAGCATGCAGAGTGAGGATTACAGTTCTGAGAGCTGAGGGGAACCCTCCTGCAGTGAAGGGGTGCCCCCTTCAGAAATTAAGTGACTGACAGATGTTCGAACATCGTTAAACATATATAGGAGCTCAGACCCTCCTTGCAAAGTTCACTGCCGTTCACAAAATTGGCTAATCCCAGGAGGAATTGAAAGGAGTGTTTACATGCTGCACTTATCTCATATGAAAATGCTGGACTGAAAACAGAGGTGCTGATGGTGACCTTCCAGGAACATCGGCCAATTAATCTCAGCAGCAAAGACTTTTAAATGTCATCCAAATCTTATTCACGGAGGCATGCCAAAAATGTTTTGTGCTTCTTCACAAGCTCTCACTGCTTTATAGAGTGTCTTCTTTCTCAAGAGAGCAAAGGAGGACTTCTGTCTTTATGCCTTGTGAAACAAGCAATTATTAATCAAGCGTGAAATTTTATTGACAAGCCAGTGGTGAGAATGAGGTTCGTGCACAGAGTTCAAGCCATGAGAGATGATTAAATTGTCTAGTTTGGTCTTTTGTACAATTAGTGAACCTAACGAAAGATGAACTGCGAGTCCACAAAAACGAAAGATTACTTACACAAGAAATGCAGGTAGATGCAATACCAACTGCCTCTTTGGATATGAAGTAAAAATAGGAGAGCACAGCATTTAGACAAATTTCCCATTTGGGGAACCAAGAGTAACTGAGAAGAAAAGATTGGGACAAAAAAGTAAGGAGAAAAGATGGACAGGATATGTAAGGAAAAGAAGACCTAGCTTTAGCAGAGGCTATGAAGAGACAGGATCAGACGGAAGGGACTGCAGTGATCAGAGAGTACATCCTGTGATGCCAGACCTCATGCTTTTTTGTCCTACTGGCAAATAACTCTGTAGTCCTTTGACAAAGTATGTAATCTTAGCTCTCATACTGCAGTCTTTGACAAGAAGACCACCACTGGCTGCCAGTTTTGTTATTTCACTGCTGCATACTCACCAAAATTGCTACCCCAGGAATCTGCCACTTTTGCACTTGCAGTACAGCATAAACTTGTTTTAGAAGTGCTGTGTCTTTGCCCAAAAAGTAGAGAATAAGTGTGTTGCCATGTTCACTTGCTCTCTCCTGTATGATTATCTCCTTGAAAGCAGAGGTTGCTGTTAAAAACACAGCAGCAAGAAGTCACACAGAATCATTGTAACTCTAGAAGAAGCCCAGAGCAGAAAGTGCTGTCCCAAGATTTAGAAAGGTTTTTTGGCACATTTGACACATGATTGTTTGGGAGTCTTTTTGGTATCTACTTGCATTGCAAATATCGCAGCATCTCCTTCCTAAGTGTTATTTTTATTGTTGTATTTTGTCATGATCTTGCTTTCTCAGTGTTAAAAAAAAAAAAAAAAAAAAAAGCAAAAGTATTAGTGTGGTAGGTAAGCAAAATCCTTGCATCCAGGAAAATAGAGCAAGAGGAATTAAAGACCAGTCCAATCTCTCCCTCTTTGAAATCATGCAATCATGAGAAATGGCCTTGCTTTAAAGAGTTCAGTAACAGTTACTAGGGCACAAAGTGAAATGATTTTTGAATCGGTTGTTACATACAGCATTTTTACTATGTAAGAGACAGGAGAAGGAAAACTTGATTCTGTGTACACCTCTTCCCAGCAGAGTACTGCCAGTCTGAACAGTTAGTTCTCCCTTCCTCTAGGGGCAATGACAGGTTCGTTTTTAATCCCAATGACTTTTCTCCTCTCACTACCAAATAGAATACCTTTTTCCTTCCCAAAATAAATTAGGCCTTGTCCTATCTCCATCAAACATCCCCTAACCAGCTCAAGTATCATTAACAAACCCTTCATCACAAGAAACAAAGCCTCTATCAACAACCCACAAAACATCTTCACCTACAGAAAGAGGCAAACCCAATCAACATGTGTACCTAATGCATACAAATGAGCAAGTCCAGGCCTGGCAGCAAGCAATCGGGGTGAGGATTATGTGACAGATGGTAAAGGATTTGGCACAGATAACTCCAATCCAATTTCCTGAAGGGTTTGCAAGAGCCCCATAGTCGAGCAGGTAGTGGTAAGGAAGCTCCAGAGGCAGGAAGTCGGGCCAATATCATCACCTCTTGCAATATTCCTACCCCCAGAAGAAAAACATCTGCTCAGCATCCAGTCCTTGATCGGTTACAGGGGTGAAGTGCAATAGGGCATTTGGTAAAACCCCTTTTTCCATGCAGAGAAAGTAACTGTGATTTAAGTAACAAGAGAAACAAAGAAAATAAAACCTGATCCCTCAGAGAGCTAGATGCTTCCTGGGGACAGTCAGGAACACCACTAAAGGCTCTGTCCTCAACATAAATTTGGTCTAAAATGTCTTCTGCTTCTTAAAAAGTTGTTGATATGGATTCAGCGTAATAAGTCTCTTTTTTTCACTATGTATTTCAATGTAAATTGTAGAAAATATCACAGAGCTAAAATGGTGTGTTATTATCAAAAAGTACTAATGACTGAAAATTCAGTATGAAATTACATGAAACATTAGCATTACAGGGTTACACCCCTATGAGTTCAATCTAGTCAAACAACTACACCACTCAATTATCCAGCATGGAATTACCTAGTCCCTAATTCTCATTAGAAATAATTAGGAATGTTAACTTGATTTAAGGACTTCTTTTTTTTCCATCAGATAGAACAGAAGAGTGTTCAGACTGATGCTTTTGATAATCTGATGTTGTCATTCACAACTGAGATTTAAGTAATCTGAAAAGAGATAAGGTTCATAATTGTGTGAAGCTGCAATTAACAATAAGCTTCTGTTAAATTCATTCTTCTCATAGCTTTTCATGTCACTCTTTTTGACGAATTACAAAATCGCTACTAAAATGCTGCCATATCTTTTCTGGAAGCTACAAGTTGCTCTATAGCAGTAGGAGCACAAAGCAAGTAACTAGGAAATTCTGAGCCTGGAACTTGTCAGACACTTGTAAATTTGTGTTTCCCTCTAAGAAACGCTATCTCTACCTCACTTTGTCCGCCCAGGCAGCTACCTCCAAGCAAGTCAGCTCAACCACTCTCTAGCTAAAAGTCCTGCATGAGGTCAGCTAGTAGTCCAGCACAAAATCCTGCACACTGGTCTAGTTTCCAGATGTAGGACAGCAATAACATGTCAGCATGACCCAGTCTGAATCAGTGATGCTGTTTCCATTGAGCAGTCCATCTCCTTTGCGGTGGCACTGGCACTTATCTGCTCCTGAACCTGATCTGCACAGCCAGTAGAAAGCTATTCTTTCTTCTTTGTTTTGGTTGGTTGGTTCTTTTTTTCTGGTTTAATGTTTCAGTGGCTACATCTCCCTACTCTACCTTATGGGAGGATTCATGTCTAGACTAGAGTAGGAAGGGCAAAACAAAATCAGCCCCTTCTTAGGTCAGCTTAAACTGTGTGTTGTTAAACCCAAATGATGCTGCAGCTCTAACTTGCTTTCCCACTTCTACCTTCATAATGAATCACTGAAAATTCTTCTTGCTGATCTTTTAAAATTAAAAGAAATCAAATACCAGAGTAAAAAAAAAAGTACACATATAGGCTTACTGCAGACCATGGCTTCACACAGAAACTTCACTGAGTTCTCTGAAACATTTGCAGCCTTTGGCTGGCTCTAGGCTCCAGAAGAGCAAAGGGGATAGGGATGATATTGGGAGCAATTTACATACCTCAGCAGATAAACAGCCACATCTCTTTCCTGCCTTTCCTAGGAATGCTGAGTGAGCAGTCCTACTCAGGACTGACATCCTAGATAGTTTGGAATTTTTTTACATCTGCACAGGGTGCTGCCAGGACCCTTAGCTTTGATTACTGGAGCATCATTCCCAGAGGGCCAGAACTCAAACTCTAGACCTAAAATTTAAGTGACAGTGAAACCATTTCAAGGCACTATGTGAATATCAAGAGTAGTTTAAGTTGTCTACAAACACAAAACTAAACAGCTGTCTTTGATGTTACTTGCTCTTTTTTTCCAATCATTAACCCTGTTGGGGGCTTCCCAACGGTGTCCTCACTGACATCCTTGGAAGCTGAGGTTTGCTCCCCATCATAGCAGGCACTAAAAACTGGACTCCAGAGTGTCAGATATTTGTCTTTTGGAAGATGGCTTTGGCTTACAGTCTTGGGCTAATGGGCCAAATTAAAAAGTGATGAGGAAGTGGTTGTACTCTGGCAACGTTTCTTCTTCACAGCAAGCGAGCAAAGCAAGGTTCCTCCAGGCACAGGTGGTAGAAAATAGTCACTTCTCAGAAACCATGAGCCAACTCTGCACAGCTTAATTTCTAAATATAACTTTAACTCCTTAGGTTACACATACCCTTCAGACAACAGCCATTACAGTCCAGAAACTATTCTCTTTCCTCTCTAGAATTCACACCTGAATGTATTGGTTGTTCAATTATTTCACCAAATTCCTGAGATTCCTTGGCTATTGACTTGACTATTCAGATCCCACTTTGCTTAAGTAATCAGTACAGAGATATAGTGGCTGCCTTACCAATTACAGCATGATTGTAGGGCTGTTTGGTGGTCTAGGGCAAAGTCTGGTCAAGTGGTAGGAACTTGAGCTGCTATGAACTGTATTGGAAATAAACCCAAATTTTTAAAATTATAAATTGATTAGATTATACCTGTGGTGTTTTCCTTCTGTTTGTTTTTTGGGTTTTTTTTTGTTTGTTTGTTTGTTTTTTTGTTTTGTTTTGGTTTTTTATAGCTGTAGACCTCAGATAAATCTCCTAGTTAGACAACTGATGTCATTTGATAGATGATAATTCCAACACCATTGCTATGGCCAACAATTCCGACGTTGGCTGCCCAACGAGCAGCTGCAAACCTTGCAACTGATATTTCATCCATTACAGTCAGGCAGTCTCTAGAGCTCAGCACTGCATGCAGTTAATTCTTCCATAGCAAATAAGCATAATTATTTAATAACAACACTTGTAATTCCATTTATCATAATAAGTTATGCTGGAATTAAAAAATATCATATTTTCTTTTCCTCATTCCTGAGCTACGCTGCCTTGGCTTATTATTTTTCAGCAGATGTCGTGAAGCACAAGAAGGAAAGAGAGGCTGGTACTTGAATCTTGCAAGTCAAACAGGTGGACATGAGGCAAGGCAGCCAAGAGAGAAAGCCACGGGCACCTAGGAGAAAGTGGCCCAGTTGTGGATGGAAAAACTTTCAGTCCTAGATTTATGGTACATTATGATCAATGACTTAGAAACCAAACCACTGAATAAACCCCTCGCCCCAAAATTAATTAATGGTCTAGTTACACTACCTGCAATGCAGTATTTTAATAATATGTTCCTTTAACTAGACTGCCTACTAAAGGTCCCTGTGAAACAAATCAGCAGCTTTCTGCACGCTGGCTGAAATTCAAGTGTATAAGTGACCTAGTTGCATAAACGTAGTCTGCAGCTTGAAAAGCGTACAGAAGTGACGCTTAATGCTGCAACTGTCACATAACCCATCCAAGCAAAGAAGCAGCAAGAGGCAGATAGCTTTCAAGTTACTTTTAATGACACTCAAAAAACAACAACAAAAAAACTGTTTTGATAAATTATATAACATTAGGGAAAATTTCTAACAACTAACATTGCTTCTCCAAGAACTTGAGGAAGACAGCTAGTTAATATATTTACAAACGTTCAAATTAATAATACCTTTCGCTGAGATTATTTTGTTGGCTAAACATTTTTCTAGTTCTGAAAATCCCCTCAAGTGTGGTCTGGCTTTTGTATTGCATGATTTCTCTAGTCTTCAAACCATCTCATCTTGGGTTTCATATTTCCTTTTCACAGCTCTCAAAACTTCTTTTGCCTACTTCAGCATTCTCTAGTATTTCCTCACTGTTAATAAACTGCTTTAAAAAATCAAGGTTCAGCCTTTGCAATACAGGAAAAAATCATTTCTGCACATGAATGCATTTGAGAAGATATTTTATTTGGGCTTTTATTTATGTGTTAGATCTGAAACCACTAATTTTGGCTATATGTACTTACTCTAATACTCACTAGGCAGAATGAAATGGCAAGTTGCTAAAAGCCATGGCAAGCTAAACTTTTCCATTTTTTATAATTAAGTTCTTACATATTTTAAACAGACTGTCTACTAAAAATGTTACATCCAAACAGAACAACTGTAAGAATCTAGAAAAGTAGCTGAAAGGAACAGATAAGCTGTATATTGAAATCCTAGTCTAAGAGAACGCTTGCAAACAGTGAAACCATTGGATTGTTTAAATACCTAAACAGATGACTGACTATATATCAAAAAAGACAAAAGTTCCAGCATTATTCCAGTGAATTTATCAAAGAAAAAGCACCTCTAATGAGGACATCTACAACCATCTACTTTTGTTCACACCATTACATTTTCTGATACTAACAGAACTGAGGTACCCTATAGGTTGCCAGCTGGGACAGGGGTGTTTCTTTCTCCAGTGCAAGTTAGATATGCATTTGATCTATTTTTTTTCCAAGTTGCTTAGAAAGCACAATTAAATATACGCGTTACTATAAGCAAAACTTACACTATTTACAGTGGCTGGTCAACGATGTCACTGACAAATCTATGATTTATTTACTTATTTTGATGGGGGGGGGGGTTTCCAATGGATTTGTTCTAAGTAATTTTAATTCTCTTTCTGCTCTGGAAACCAATATATGGTCCATAATCTTCACACCAAACTGCTTTTGACAAAAGTCTATGTTCTAAAGGGTGAAGAAGATGACTATGAGCTCCCTTCACTCCTCAGAGGTTTCAGAAGTAGAATCACAGAAGCCTTTGTTGATGTTGTTTGAGATGGATACCCTACAGACACTTCTAGAAACCACCCAAGCAATCAGTCCTGCTCAGTAGCAGCTCTCTGTACACAAGAAAACCTGTCAGCTATTTCATTTTAAGTCTTGTCATTATTCATAATGGTAAGCTTTATCTTTAAGTTTCCAGGTCATACTGAAAGTCAAATATCATAAGGAGTCTGTTATATCTCATTGCAGTCATCAGTCCTGTTTCCCAGGTCCAATGTTGATTGCTGTTATTTATATTTCTTACCTTATAATTCTTCACTAATTGAGTCATGCATCAGCTACTTTATTATTTAACTTATATAGGCCATTAAGCTATTACTTAGTCCTGAAATTACCCAAGCCTCCTCTATATAATTTTTTAATATTGATCCAACATCAATATTCTGCCTATCTTCCAAAACTTCCTTACAGACCAAAGCTTATCAAAGATAATTCATTGGCTGACTGTTTAAAAACTCTCACATTCAAGTTATTTCAGATTGCTTTTTAAAATAATTGGGTTTAATAGTATCTGTTTTCCAATCCAGCAGTAACTGACAAGAATAATAAGTACCTTCAAATATACTCCCCAATGCATCAGAGACAAGAAATATTTATCAATTACATCTTTGTGGTCTGTGTTGTTATTAACTTGACTCCTTTTCCCATTTCTGTTCAATCAGAGCTAGCATTTCCTGTTCTTCTTAGTATGTAATTCTAACAGTCTTCTCATTTCCTGGCCTTACAAATTCTCTCTGTTCTCCAGCACCCCTTACCTTCCCCAGCCTTCCAGTATCAGCTGCATCTTGCCCTATAGCTGGGGTAGGACAAAAATATACTCAGTTTCCCAGAACCGAGGATTACACAGCACATGTCTGGAAAGCAGACCCTGCAGTGTACCATGAGGATCAAAAGTACTTATATAATGGTACTTACCATTATATAAGTACTTACCCTGGTATAATGGTCACTAAAAAATCTTAAATATCAGAGCCAGAGATAGTCTTGAGAGATGAAGGTCCTAAAAGCATTTCAGTTTAAAAAAGTCAGAATAAGCGGCACCAGAGGTTGGGGTCCGACAGCACAGAAGCACTGACATGCAGTATATTCCTTCATATCCTTTGTATCCCAACAGAAGTATAGAAAGAATATTGAATCAGTAATAGGATGAAGATTTAACTTGACATTAATGAGTGGCTCTATTTAGTCTATTTTTTTTCTTTACACACCTGCAGCCAGATTATGTGGCTCAGTTGAAGGATGCAAATGTTTTAATTTTTTTTTTTATTTTTTTTTTTTTTTTAAATTTTTCAGAAAAAGAGTCAATTTCCTCAGGCCAGACAGGAAAGTATAGTGAACAAGATGCCAGGGTAACAGTCACATTGCATCAAGGATGTCCTGCAAAACCCACTGTTTTTAGATATCCACCACGTTACATTGTTACTGTTTGCTCTGTGCAGGCTGCACTCATTTTAACAGTTGCTACTACCAAATAAAAATATTTTTTCTCTGCCATCTGTACTTTTAGTGAAATGGTTCTAAGTAGATACCATCCTGGACATACCACATCTTCTTGGAAACTGGAGGTTTTCATTCTCTGCCATTTATTTTCACTTTGAAGTCACACAAAACCAGCAACAATAAGGGGAGAGTTCAGATTATAATGTACAATAATGCCCTTTTTGAAACATCATGAAGTTTAAAGCCAACATGGGGTGGGGTGGAGCAGGTGGGTGGAGGGGTGGAGGGATCATGATGAGAAAAATATACAAATTTAGGAAAAGCTAATGCAGCAGGTATAACTAACAATGGCTAAAAAAAAAAAAAAAAAGGTTGAAGAAAGATGTCTAACAATAACTTTTTCAGATAAGAATGATTCAGAAATACATGTTCATGGTATTGAAAGAAATTCCTGTATTTTGTAGCCTTATGGATTTGAACTCCATATGTTTTTTAGCCTATGGACTAGTCTCACAGTACTTTAATGACTTCTGTAGACATTTTTATTTTGGTTTAGGCCAAAAACAGACTAAGGGCTGTGATGCAGCAGCAAAACTCATACCAAACTCTAGTTCCAACTATGCTTCCTATGCTCATGTTTTGAACACCAGTAACCATTTGTAAGATTTCTCTGATGCAGCAGAACTAAAGAGTTTGATTTAAGCCAAATACCACCTTTCATCTACTTCTAAAATTCTAAGTCCCCCACCATTGTGATGTTTGGGGTGGTGTTTTTTTTTTCACAAATTAGTCATTCTTCTTAAGCTATGCTATTTCAAATTTGCACCGCCACAGCTTCAGGGACAAAACATCTTTACTAACTGAAAAAGATCATGGTGTTTCCAGAGGACATGCCACAGCTTATTTAACTTTCTTTCTACCTCAGGAAATAAGGATATGAATGTAAAAGATCATTCATATAGAGTCGGGCTGTGAAGTAGCTTGAAAGGAGTTAGAAGCTTATAGCCAAGAACAGAACTGAAATTGAAACCACTAGAAAGATCTTGGCCTCAACTAGTGAAAGAGACTCAAGTTTGGCTGAATCAGCTGAACAACAAAGGACATTATTTATTTAAGTAAAATGACCATCATCCCTTCTGGGTTTAGAAAACCTTATAGAAAAGATAAAGATCACAATAACATTAAATATGAAAACCCATTAAGATACAACCACATAAACAGCATAAATATTGGTTTGGGGTTACTGTAACAGTTTGGAGATCCAGGAAGCCCAAATACTATGCTACAAAACCATTGTTTCCTGTAGTGCCTACTCAATATAAGAGTAATAGTGTCTTCAAGGCTTCCACCTTCCATGGGAATAAAGAGTCATCCTTAATCTTGTTCTGAGTAAATGTGTTTGGACTACAGGCAAACCACAGCTTTGCTGGCAAATCCTGGCCTGAAGTTTGCTAGGTGAACAGGGCACAGAAAACTATCCCACCCCCAATTCAAAACCAGAGTATATTAATAAAGTTTGATTCATACAGCAAAAAACGAAATATATATTCAAGAAATAAATAGAATTTAAAAAAATTAATCCATTCTATTCTTTTTCATTGGGAAGAGAAAAATAGTGACACTGGTTCAGCTCTTTTACTAGCTGCCCCATTCCATATTCCTTTTAATTCATTATTATTGCAGCACCTTGAACTGATAAAGTAATATATGACACACAAATATAATCCCAAATATTTTTGAAAAGACATTTACATTCATATAAGTTCATCTTATTTCTCTGGAATAACTTGTCAGTTGTTATTGTAATTCTTAAATATCACAATTCAAAAGGCATTTTTCCTAAACAATCCCTTTAAATAGATCATAACTTTACATTAGGTACTGAGTACTAGGGGGATAGAATATATAAAACTGAATAGACTAAATATTCAGTAGATTAAATAGTCAGTATTATTATTACTGTTATTTGAATCACTAATAAACAGTTTGACATTAGTTTGACATTTATATAATCAGAACCAACTCAGTCTAAGCCCAGTTTCAATAAACTTAAATACATTTTGCTTCAGAGATCTTAGTGGATTTTTTTTCTTCCCACCATGCATTGATGAAAATTTATCTCTACCAAAAGAAATGATTGGTCCCCTTGCAAATTTCTGTTGCTTGTCTCTCATGCAGATGGCTTTTCTACGACTTATATAATTCAATGACTCAATTTAAAAATAATCTTTAAAAAGTGAATCTCCTTTCTCAATCTTCCATTTGGCTTGTCAGAACAAAATCTGAGAAGTCTGTAGCTTTCCTGTGTGCTACTGAAAAGTTTAATGCATTTTTGAAAATGAGCTCTACAACCTCCTAAGGCTGTTTATTATTAATTTTATTTGGCAGGTTTGCAAGTCATTAAGGTTCCTTCATCCTCATCACAGCAAACAGCATCAGTAAAGAGAGTCAAACTGGGAAACCTCCTTGGTTTTAGAAAAACTGTCAGCTTAATCACAAACCTTCTCTTAAAATTAGATCTGAATAGTGGCTTTTTTTCAGAATATGCAAGAAACGTGCACTTAACAGGCAAGGGATGTGGATCAGTTCTGAATTACAGAATTTCATTTTTCTCTACCTGGTCAGGCCAGAGAAGTTGTGACAGATCACAACACATAACTATCATTTACATAGATAGATAGACAGACAGACAGACCGACCGATCGATCAAAAAGAGATCATCTACATAATGATTTACTATGTGAATCTGTAAGTATTTCATCTTTCTCAGCACTGAAGTGGGGGGAAAAATTTCTACAAATTCTTTTCTACCATTACCTGTACTCTCTCATGTGTGTGATACTGGATACTCTAACTCCCTTCTAACTCTAATCATTCTATGATTCTGTGTCATTACTGCTGATAATTCAAATTGCTAAGATGTTCTGCCAGTGACCATAGCATATCTTAGAAATAGCACTCCTGATTTTGCCTGCCAGAAGGCAGAGAGGTCTGTAAGAACAAGGAGCTGCAGAGAAACTGTGTGTGTAGGCTACAGCTCAGCTTTCTTACTGATAGAAGAAACAATATTGAACAATGGGTGTTAAATAGGTGTTGGGTTTTTTTTCTTGCAACAGTTGGAAAATTAAATTCCTTTAAAAGCCCTTTTTATTCACTGCTGAGCTGCAAGCCAGCCCTGCTCCTGAAGATAGTTGTTCATTCTCCCCTTCTCCACTGCAGGAGGATTAAACTATTTCTCAGTGCAGTGAGCCGATTCATCTCGTTCAGCCAGTGCAGCTCCTTTCTGGGCAAGGGAGTATTACAGATTTACAGTTTTCGTTACCTAAGGCTGAAACTGTTAATGAGGTTTATGTTGGCTGCAGGGGGTTGAGGGAAGGCACTGCTCTGCTGGTATAGCTGAGCTGCAAGGACCATTTGGAGAAGACACTGAACTCCAGACTCCAGACCCACACACACTATAAATGGTTATTTCATTTGCTCGGTTATGAGTACTTCTCTCGTGATTCATGAACCATGGTGAAACCTTGGGGATTCTTCTTAGAGCTGCACATCCAGGCCCAAAGACCCAAATTAGACTGGTTGTTTTCCCTAGGAGCCAGTTCTAAATCCTAGCTTTAGCAATATGGCCATAAACCCACTGTGGACCTCAACTCTCTTCCATGCACTGAACTAGTGTCCTTTTAAACTCTAGTGAAGAGTACTTTTTTTTTTTTTTTTTTTTAAATACCAAGATAAATTTATAATTTGTACCCAAGTTTTGATAAACACAATATGCGGTCCTGTGTTGCCGTNTTTTTTTTTTTTTTTTTTTTTTTAATACCTGAAGATAAAGAAGGAATCTCCTTTTACATACAATCCCAGTCTGGCTGCTCTCCCCACCACTAGATCTCTCTAACCAAAAGGCTCCGACCTGAGCTCTATGAAAAGCATTCAGTATTTTTCCTGCTGAAGTTGTGCCACTGTGAGAAAATAGCTCACAGTGCTGGATTGGGAAGTGTGAGAGAAGCCAGCATACGTGCTTAGCCTGACTTTCTGGACCCTACAGGGAGCTCATCCCTGTAGCTTTGTGAGCCCCAGCTGCAGCTCCCCTGGGATCAGCTGCTGCAGGAACAGAGCTCCTCCAGGTTTCAGATGTCTTGGG
This sequence comes from Pedionomus torquatus, assembly GCA_013398155.1. Taxonomy (NCBI): domain Eukaryota; kingdom Metazoa; phylum Chordata; class Aves; order Charadriiformes; family Pedionomidae; genus Pedionomus; species Pedionomus torquatus. Next base: position 96,627 of record VZRU01005166.1, on the reverse strand, counting down.
GTCACAGGGAAACTCCAACAGCATCTTTTTGAGCAAGAGATTAATGCATCCCACTGAGAGTTAGTGGGACATGCTCCTTTGCACACAGGGTTCTTTTACAGCTCGAAATGAAGAAGGTCCTAGGCAGCTCTGGGGTCACAGGCTGCCCCTGCCTTACATTGACAGATGTGTCCACAGCCATCAGTGACCCACACACACCAGTGGGTTACAGATGTTTAGCATTTATGGCAAAAAGGATACTGAAAACACATACTTTAAGAGCTTCCTCCTAGGTAAGAAAGAGTTACTTCTTTTGATGCATAGGAGCAGAACAGCTCTATTCAAAGGCCACTTTACACAGTTGACAATCTCTGGGCTGTTGATGTAACCACTAGGAAAATACAAACTGCTTTATGAAATAAGGATATTAGTTTTTTGCCAAACCCACCCAACAATACATTGTATTTAATATGTTTAATTAAAATCTAAACAGAATAACTGTGCTGCCCTCTTTTCAGCTTTCTAGCATATGACAGGACTGAAGAGATGAAAATATTTCAGTATTAGTTACTGTGCCTGTCTGAACAGAACAAAAGTGACAATAATTCTTCATTTTATAACACCCAGGAAAGCACCATTTTCATGAGACAAAAGATATTTCTGAGTGCCAGGGAAGGAACAAGGTTCTCTTGCTTTGTAGCATAATACACAACACAAAATTTGTATTCTTGGCTCACTGCATATAAGGCTCTTTTGGAGCCAAAGATCAGCACATTCAGTATTTGCACAGAAGGCAATCTAGAAGTGTGCAGTAAGTTGATTAAAAGAGTCGAAAGGAACAGCAAGCTACAGGCACGAGGGCACCACTAGGAATTGCAGAGGGGATAAGGAGCACTTGGGAATCCAGGTTTTCTTTATTTATCCATCTCCAGCCTTAAACTCATGTTTATCTGGAAAGTCTATCTTCCACCAACTTCAAGCTGTGAAGGGGTTTGCAAGCTGTTATTATTTAATCTCTCAAGTCACCTACTCATAGAATTCAGAGCACTAAACACTGAAAACCTCTCTCAACTGTTTTGGGGCTGTTCTTTTTTTCATACACAACTGAGCCTAAGAAATACCTAATTTGTATAAGTTTGCTGTTCAGCAAATGTGCTCTTTAGCAAGGCACCGGGCTGAAATGCTGTGAAGTGAATTTTGCTTCAAAGGATGTAATAGCCCAGCTGTGATCAAGAAGAAAACATGGTTAGATGTAAAAGCGTAATAGTTTCGGTATCGAAACCCCTTTAATACAGCTCCTTAGAAAATACATTTTAACAACACAGAAAAATACCCAAACCTACCCTGAAATATTTTGATATAACATAGAAACAAATGTTTTACAGCGAGTAGAGCATTAAAAAACCTCCTTAAAGATAAATTTTCCATAGCCAAAACATCACACTATGCATAGTTCTGTTGACTTCCTCACAGAAAGAACATTACCTGTATTTTTAAACTAAAAATCAAGTAGGATGTAACTGTAGTTACACAGCATGGGAGAGTAAGGCTGAGCATCGTTTGATACTACTGAGGCAAACTGTCCTGGTGTGACTAGCACTTCATTTGGCCTTTCAGTAATGTGTTTTCTCTCCTTGAGAGTAAAAATAAATTCAGTGAAATGTAATTTTTATTCAAAGAATAGGCTTGTGTTTGCTTTATAAAAGCTCATATCTGGGTTAATTTACAAACTCCCTCTGGGTTATACTTTGAAATGAACATTTAATGAAGACAAATCTATTCACCCACCCAGAAAAAATATTTTAATTGCTGTATCTCTTATATTACCATTTTTCAGAAATATTCTAGGTACATCAAGAATGCTAGCAATATAGAAGACTTTTCTGTGAGGTTTAAAGTGTCTGTATAAGGAGCACAGGAAACAAGTTTAACTGTCATACAGTATAAGCTACTATTTTGTCTGGATGAGTTGTGTTATTGAGGTAATTTAGATACTGTGTTACATGTCCTTATTATCATAATGAAGGCATTCACTCCTGGGTAAAGGGAGAAATTATAAAAGAGGCAGTATGTGCTGGAGCAAGACAGTAAGAACACAAAATTTCATTATTTTCATGATGGGGAACTTACTGAAGTTTAACAAATACAAACCAAAGGTAAGTAATTTCAAGTTCTCAGTTGACCTGACTAAAAATAAAGAATATAGGTCTCCTTAGTATAGAAACTGTCTTAACCACTGCCCTGAAGTATGAAATACAGCAATTCCAAGTGCTTAATTAAGATTTGGAGGTACAGGATAGATTGAAAATAAAGAGGTTCAGACCAAAAATAAAAATCTATAATCGGGTAAAGAATAACAATACAGATACCTTATAGTAAAGCCAAACTGAAGATGTTGATGATGCTGATCATGATAGAGATTAAATAGAATGCACTCAACAGTAAGCAATTAGGTATCAATTAGCAACCAAATTTCTGTCTCCATTTTCAACTGTGCTATCNAAAACCGAAGGGTAGACAAAAAAAAAGAAAAAAAAAAAAAAAAAAAAAAAAAAAGAGAGTGGTAGTCATCCCTGAACACTTGTTGAGCCAATATCTCCTAGAAAATTACATCCCAGAGAAATGACTGTGGAAGAAGAGATAAAAAGTGTTGGGGTTCTGCTAAATTGTTTTGTTTCCGAGTGTAGAGAGATTAGTGGAAGAAACTGAAAAGTAGGAACTAAGGACAGGTCTATCAGCAGAGACTGATGACAGTCAGTGTAGAGGCCAGGAAGGTTAGGAGAGAATCCTTACTTTGATCAAATGCAGGGGAAAGAATTACCCTCAGCCAAAGGTATATATTTTCATCCCTAAATTTGATGCAAGTGATGCTAGGCATCAGTCAGCATGAAGCATAGCCATATAGCATTTGTGGTGCCTGCTTGGTCTTTCACAAACACATTTGTCTTCATAATGCAGTGCTCTTTGCTCATTTAGTGTTTGAAGAAGGATCCAAGTCATTACTAAAGTAGATGTCAGGAAGGAATCCACCTTTCTAGCTTGAGTCTGAACCAAGTCTTGATTTCTCTCATGCATCTTCATTTTGGTTTTTTAAAAAAAAAAAAAAAAAAAAAAAGAAATCACAAAGGAGGGACTTCTTCAACCTGCTGGTGATCACTGGAAGTCTGTACTAAGCAGAGTGCACAACAGTGATGAGAGGAAACATCCTACAACATTGTCCTGTGCAAAATGTTTCAATCAGTTAATTCTTGATGCATAATTCCTCTGACAATTCACATCAAACACACAGGGAGAACAGTAACAAGAGTGATAAGCCTTGTATTAAGATAAATGTCTTACCTCTATGTTTTGCTTAAGACATTCCTCATAAACTATGTATAATTGCAGATAAATTCAGAGAAAACCGTCAAAGCAGGAAAGCTACAAGATGCCAGGCTGCAGTTGTCAGATTCACTGCAACACCAACAACCAGCATTTTCCTAATTTCATCATCTTCAAATTCATGGAGAGAGAATAATGTTATAGCATTTTGGTTAACTCATTTCCCTGGGAACAGCAGGATCTTGCCCCTCTGCTAATGGCCATCCACATCATTTATGAGAACTTCTTCAGACCATACTGGGAAAGATCCACCAAAGCACACTTCTGATTTGCTCTGTCTCTGCAAAGGTTGTTTCAAATCCCTGTCCAAATGAGACAGTGCCGATTGAAAACCAAGTTTCTCTCCTCTTAGGGAATCACATTACCTCCTGTTTTATGTACGTGGAGCAAGAGAATCCCTTCCCCACTTCACTGCATCTGGGTACAGAGGGGTGCTCCCTTTGCATTTTCTAGCATCCAAATCCTTTGTCAAGTCAGCCCTTAATGACTGAAAAAGTAGATGTTTGAAGAGCAATGTGAAGAGGTATGCGCTTTTTAAAATAAAATGCAACGTGGTGACAGAGCATAGAGGACTACCTGAAGCTGTAGAGATCAAGGCAATACCTGACTCCCAAGGTGAAAATTCACCTTTCACTGGAAGAATCTGTTCCCCAAAACTTCAAGAGGGTAAGGGTTTTCTTGGAGCTATAGCATCTAAAGTATGACAGCAAGAAATCACTTGAAATAGTTCTAACTGCAATTAAGAACAGTCCTTGCTCCTGTCTAGTGTGGAAACCACAGGTCTCACATGATCCTGACAGGGGAAGATTCTTTATCCCAGTAGAACAGAGATGCGACACCTCCCTAAAAAAAAAATATTATAAAAGACTTTAATCCTATTTCTCTACTGGATCTACATCTACTGGATGTATTTAATTTTGTTTTTACATCACAACTTAACTCCACTGCTCCGCCACAAGCTAGAGGTCTAAATGACAGGAAACAAGCCTAAAATCCCATATGCCTTTTCTAATTTCTGCCAATCACTGTGCAAATCAGGGCTATTTGTTCCAGTATCACTATGAAACAGCAACCTAATTCTTCTGCACACTAACTGTGCCTCTGCTAGATCTCTTGAATCCAGCTCCCTGATGGAAAGGACTTCATTAATTACAACACGCAGTTTTGACATCGCCACTGGAACAACGCTCCTGTTTTCTGAGCTACAGCAGGGCATCTCTGTGTGCATGAACTGTTGCCCTGTCTGCATGTGTTCCTTCAATAGTCTGTGCTTTTGTGCTCTTACTGAAATTTCTTACTACCGTGCATGCACTGAGTCATAATGATTGTTTCCTCGGTTAAATTGTTTCTTCTTTCTCTAGGTGTCCTTGTTAAAGAAAGACAATACAAATGGCAAAACATGTTCACTCACTGAAACAGTGGAAAAGCAGCAATATAACAGCACCCCTTTGTTTTTTTCATGCAAGGCGTTTACATAACCCCAAACAACACCCTGGATTGCTATAATTTTGTCTAAAACATCTCTATCTGCAGCCCAATCCTTCATAGTTCCTTTTCCCCCTCTTCCTCCCATCATATTAACTATGTTACTGAAAATATCACTAAGTCACTAACCTAGGTAATACAACACTTTGAAGTAGAAAAAAAAGAAACAGGAACAGATAATAAATATATCCTTGCCTTTTGGGGAGCAGAGTAACCATATGAAATGACACAGCACAATAGTTCCTTGAAACCGATGGTAAGAACAATGTTATCACAGCCTAATGGAAAAGTAAAAAAAATTGGTGTATTCCTCTAGACATGAGAGGTAGATTTCCACTGACACAAATTTAAATTCATGGTGTGAAGCTTTTTCACTATTCCAAGTGCAGTAAAGTCATAAAATATGACTTTTGATGGGTTTGTTGTTGTTTTTAAATGATTTTAATGTCATCCATAGTATTAACAAGAATTGTTTAGTGTAGAAAATATCAGAACTTCTGGGGACATCATGTCTGGAAAACAACAGTTTCCCCTTGTGAATGCCTTTATGTGAAAAATTCAAGCTACTTGACACCTCAAGTCCTGCTTTGCAAGTTCAGACTATTTTGTACCATGTGATATGAAATCCTCTGGGGTTCCACTTTAAAACTTCACATCAACTGTATGTGCTTCCAGAAGTGTAACAAGGATTTGGGGAATAGCAAGAGGCTGGAGAGAGTAGGATTTGCATTCGAGCTCTGTCTGTTTCTAGTGTGTCATTATATTATGGTGGCTTGTTAATCAGTGAATTATGTAGGAAGTACCAATGTCTTTGAACTTCAACATACAGCAATGCCAGTTTGCGCACGCAGAGCCAATTCAGCTTAGAAGACAGGTCATGTGTGGCATTTTCTCTCCATAAAAAGAAATTTAATTTTAATCATGACCTTGATTAGTGTAGATGGGACACCCCAAGAAGTATGAGATTATAAGAAGCAAACGTACGAGTAGCAATGTATAGATAGGATATCACAGATGTCAAATTTCTCAAGGAGCAAGAACACATAAACATAGTCAGCTGGGGGTTAATAAGGCTGAATTTAGGGGGAAAAAAGTGAATAAAAAGAGTGCTTTGTGCAAGCAAGGTGTGAAGTGCAATCTGAAAAACCATCCAGCAAGCTATGGGAGTTCCCTTCATCTTGTGAGCAAACTCAAGAACAAGGAGGTACTCATTCCCTATACAATATACATTGTTTTGTTACTCTTTAATGGTTAATCTGTCAATAAATCAGTGCATCTCATATGACTGGCACAATATGGGATCTTACTTATTATTAGTGCCTGAAACTGTGTGTGACTAACACCTTTAGTCCTCCAGCAGACATGGAGCTGGGCAAAACACCAGCTAAAATAGAAAACAAATAGGACCCAGTGTATATAAAAGGTAACATGTGCAGTAAGATCAGAGGTAATATGGAGTTGCAGACAAATGAAGACCAAGGTGTAAATGCATGTTAGCAAACAAAAATTACCCCAAATGGATCTTAGAGCAAGGAAAAATAAACTGTTAGCATGATGTCACTGTTCTTTGAGCAACGGTCTTGTGACTCTGATACCTCACCATTCCCCTACATGTGCACCAGGCTGAAGAAATCGAGCTTGGGACCCACCAGAGTTGCAGAAGAGCAAGCATGCCACTACAGAAAGCGGTAGCTGATAGAAAATGTGTAGCATAAATTTAACTGTATTGCTGCTACCAAGGCTTTTTCTGCATGGCAGTATTTGGTTTACTTTTCTTTTTTTTTTTCCTGTAGTAATTAAATTTGGACTTAACTATTCCTGGATGGGACTGTTAAGACTTCTATTACAGCAACAATAAAACATTGGCTTTATGTGAAAGATGTACTTCATTTTGCCCATAACATGATTATGACTGTAGTGGTGGTGCACCTGTACGCCTTCTCTAAATTAGCACGCTGGCTAATGAGCATCTCATATTTGTTTCACACATGCCAACAAGTTCTTCCCTTTTTAGTATGGTTTTAGTATTGATATCCCCATCCACCCCATTGGTGCAAACCCAATTTGCAAGTTACATTCTACCTGTGATTTCTGAAGGAGATTTTTCTTTTCCCTTTCCTGTTGGCCCCCTGCAGTGATACAGCCTGACAGTAACTACCACAGCACATTTCTACCAGCTCCTATGCAGCTTGTCCCTCCATTGAATCTTAAAGAAAGGAGAAAAGGAGTCAAGATACAGAACAGTTATTCTACATCCCCAATGGTCTACACGTCTAAAATACTAGTCCTCATAAAACTGAAAAAGGCAAAAGCAAGGCTACTCCTGCTAGTCTGATGCGTCAGTAATCATATTTCACCCAATAACTCAGAAACTACAACAACTTACTTGAGAAAGAAAAAAAGCAACTCAGCAAAAGCACTTGGCTAATTTTGAAATTAAATCAACCATTAAATTTAATTTTTTTTTAGCCAGCTTTATATTAAACATACCTGGGGAACATGTGCCCATAAATATTTAAAAAGAAAAAAAAAAGTAAAATAAAAGTATTTTAACTATTTTCACTAAAAAAAAAAATCTTTGACTGCATACACACATATAGGCACTGCAGGATTTGTTCTTCCAGATAATTTGGTGGTTTTAACATGGATGCCATCTGTAAGAAGCCTTACTTGACAGAAATACAAATCAGAGAATGAAACAGCAGTACCACCCCTGAGAAAGGAAAACCTTTCTATCACTATAAGCAGAACCAGAAAACAAACCTCCTGCTGGGAGCAAACCTGTCTGCTTCCTAAAATGCTTTTCTCTTGCCGAGTTGTACGCAGAGAGGTTCTGTGTCATTAGCTAACAGAGCTTCAAAGAGATCTTTGAAGTGGCAAACATAAAATGACAGGGGACAGAAAAATAAACTGTGTACTCCATAAAGTTAGAGCTCTCTTTAATGTTGAGTGTAACTGGAATACACAATAGAGCAGAAATATTGGCTTTAAGGCCCATTGTGCAAACAATGCTCAATGAGTAGTTATGAGTCAACAAATTATATGTGCAGGGGTAGCTCAAAGGGCACTAAATTCTCATGACAAGTTTTCTGATGCAGAGATGCTACAGCCCATAACTTGTAGTGTTAAAGCCTTCATATCATACAGACTGTCATAGCTCTGTTGCAAACAATGGTGCGGTGACAATTAGAGGATTTGGCTTATTGATTTTATTAGGATATCTCATATATACATTCAACATGGGGTCTGAATTAGAATACGTAAGTCCACAGCAGGTAAAGTACCACAGCCATAGAGAATGGCAGGAATAAAGGCTGACAGGGTGGAATTAGACTAGACAAGGTCAGGAAGAAGGAAATATTTGTTTATGCAAAACATCTAAATCTGATATGATATTGAATGAGAGGCAATTACATCCTGAATTTGTGCCGTTGTTCAGGCATAGACCTCCCGTCCCTGATCCTAGGAGCTAAGCTCCAGTAAGATTCTCACATTAGGGTATTATTATAAACTGGTCTACATGGGTCCCTTAAACCAGATCTGACCTTACACAGGATTTTCCAAAAACCTACAATACACAGGGATGTGTTACAGACAGAGCCCAATGCAGAATTTAAAAAAAAAAAAAAATTAAAAAAAATCTCATAGCTTCAAGTAAAGCACCCAGGTCCTGAGGCTGCGGGCACTGGGCTAAGTACATCCTGTCCTCAGCTGTAATTTGTGTGAGGCTCAACACAGGAGAACCTCTGTGAGTCTGCTTTGAAAACCTCCTGTTACAAGTCAGGATCCCTGATACTCTGTGGCATCTGAATGAGGGGCTAATTTGGGTGCCGACCAGTGGAAATGTCAGCATCTCTTGGGCCAGGCAGCAAGATATGAGCAAGTGTTTTGAGCATTTCAGTGATCTATGACCTGGGGCTCCAGTGGCTGGCATGGCAATGAGTCACCCTAGTCCCTCTGCGGGTTTAGTCCTACACACCCAAATACTTCTGTGAATCTGAGCACTGAGCTCTGATCTGCATCCTCTTTTCCTCCAGTGCCTTTTGATTACTCTTTCATGTAGCCTACAATGATCAATGTCAGTTACTGTTCTATATTCTCTGCGTTGAGCACTTTAAACTCAGAAATTGAAGAACAAGTTGCCAAGGGCACATACTATGCACCTGAGACCCAGGTGTCAACATCAGGATCAAGTGGCTTAACAGTTAGCAAAAGCATTTAGTATCTCCTCAAAATCTCCGACTCAGGCATCTAAGAGGCAAATTTTGCACCTATTTTAAAAGAAGTTTCACGGCAACTGGGATTTAAAGATGACCTAGTTTGACCTCCTATAACAATTGAAGGCAGAACAATAAAACAGTGATTAACATTACACAAAATTACAAAAACTACTTGTTCTTTTTCAGTAGGGGAAATTGTAAATAACAGCAAAAAGTGAGTAATAGCAGGAGTTCCATTTATGTCCTCTGAAAATACAAGACCTAAAGAGCATTTGATCACAACATGCAGCAATGCATTTACTCAAATCCAAAGAACCCACTATCACAAGATTTCACCAAGACCAAAAGTAGAGCCTGGTTTGGCATTTTCTAGAAGAACTGTTCAATGCTGGTTGAATATAAAATAGAACTTCAGAAATAAGTTCTGACAGAATAGGTTTCTCAAGTCTAGGATGGAAATACTGGTGAACAATACAGAAAGAAACAATTTTTTACCTGCTGTCCCATCAAGTCAGCATGCTGCTCAATGCACCTTGTTGGCATGTAGAGCATGTTCAAAACTTTGCTGCAACTTAGAATTTTAATTTCTTTACCCCCTTCTTAAGTGAATAGCATACACAGTGAGCTGTGAGCTCATTCTGTCTGACCCAGCAGAAAGCCAACAGTTATAGAAAACAGCTATTAAAGGAGAGATCAACACAGGTTTGGAAGGAGAAATTCAAACCACAGCTTTGCATTCCAGTGCATGCTCCAGCTACAAAGCAGAGGCAACTTTCACCTTCACAAATTGCTCAGAAAATTTTTGAGCAGAAATTTATTTTTAGATTTTCATTTTATTAATTTCTCAGCTATCCACCTAATGCTTAACAACTCTAAGAAAGCATTAGCCATCAAATCATACACTGGAAACATTAACAGACATGTTGCATATATGTTTATACTCTGCTTTAAAAAAATATTGAGTGTACTCCAAACACAGTGGCCAAAGAAAACAGTCTTTGGTAGCTTTTGTGATACATCTTCCTCCATGCTGAATCCCATTTACCTGCTGTTGTCTCACATCAAAAATAGAACCAGACATCATTACATGTCTAATCCAGCATGACCATCTGTGTACTTACAAAAAAGACACACAAGAAATAGTATAAACTGTCATCATGTACCCACAGTTGCAAAATGTAGTACCAAGTAAAAAATCCAGTATAGATTTAATTTGTATTTCATAGTGATTCTATATGAAGTATGATACATTTGGACTTTCTCTTCCTCCTTCTATAGTAAGAATCACAATCAGAAGCATCCACCTCATAAGTAAAAATTATGCCAGACAGAATGCAGCATTGCTTGTGGTTTAGGATGCGTTTACACATTTATGACCTCTGAAATTGAATTTCCTTATGTAGTTCAGATAATGTGTAAACAAACTGAACTAAGACAAGTATACTTGAGCATTTTTGGTAGCACTAAAAAGATTGTTGTAAGGAAGGAGACCAATTATTTAATTGTCTTCCAGTTAAAACAGTAGTCACGTGGTAAACCTCCAAATAAATTAATGCAATTTCCACTAGCCCTCTTTAAGCAGAGGTTTGGAGAGTTGTTATGCTCTTTACATGCAGACAATATAAAATTTTCAAAACATGCACTCCTGTTCACTTTAAAACATAGAAAAACTGCATAACAAGAACGGCCCTGCCAACTCATGTGCTAAGGTATTTCTCCCCCTCCAAGAGAGATGAACTCCATCTTCTATTGCCAGCAGACCAGATGCCATATAAGTTTCCCTAAGATCAAAGAACCCAAAATTTTGTTGGTGACACCAGCCTCTGACCCACTTGTTAATCACTCCTGACTTCCTATTCTTTTCAGTATTCCTTCCTGCAACTACAGGTATTGATGAAAAAATTACCTGTGCCTCTGACCGACCCCTTGACCAGGTTCTCCATTGCCCTGAAGTCCCTTTTGATTGCTTTTAAACTTCTTGTATCTACTTCTTCACTTCCTACCTGCATAACTACTGAAGGGCAGTAATCAGAAGGCTTAACCAAACTAGGCAGTCTTCTGGTAATGTCTCAGACCAGGCCCCAGGGAAGCAGCAGACTTCCCTGTGGGAGGGATCTGGCCAACATATGGGACCCTCTGTTCCCTTCAGAAGGGAGTCACCAACAACAATTACCATCCTCTTTAGGTTACATGTTCTAATGCGAGGGGGAGCCCGACTTACTTTAGGCAACCCCCTAGATGCTGTTTCTTCTTCTTTGTCATTCTTCTCACCCTCAACCTCCAGTGCTTCGTACTTATTGCACATGGGCAGATAGAAAGGTGAGAAGGGCTGTGAGGAGTTGCTTTGACCTCTTCTGATAGGCACCTGTATCCATTCCCCCTTATTCCCTGGGTCAACTCCCTCTGTCAGGGGGGTCTGCAGAGCCTGGGACCATGAATTTATCTCTGTTTTACATTCCCTAATAGATCTTAGTCTATTGACATCGTCCTTCAGATCTCCACCAGGTTGAGCAGGTCAGTCATCTGTTCACACATAACACAGCCATTGTCTCCACTAATCTTTGTTTCAAGTGCTCAAGACCTGCACTGCTGCATGTTTTTGCGGGAATTCAGTCTGAGTTCCTACTTTCTTCCTCGCAGCATTCTCCGCATGTACCGGGACAGCAGTTTTGTCTGGGGCCGGGAGGGGACCAGCCTCTTCTGGCCGCTTTCCACCCGCCCTGCAAGTACCTGCCTGTGCACTGATGCTCCCTTTGCGAGCTGCCACCTCTGACCGGGTACCAACCACGGCGAGACACCTGGCAACTGGCGCCTTGCAACTCAGGGGTCAGTTGGGATAAACGCCTGGGTCCTCTGGCCGCTTAGAGGGACAAAGCTTACCTTGTCCACGGGCACCTCTCCTCACCTGCTGTGCGGGCAGGGACTAGTCCCTGTCCTCCCGGAGCCTTCTTATAACCTGGGCACCGCCCAGGTTGACTCCCCGCCTTGGCAGCGGCCCCGTCCACCAGCCCGGGGCTTCGCTTGGCTTCAGAAAGCTGCCGAAAAGGACTTCTCGTCCGCCTTCTTCGCTCTAGAGCCCTTCCCCAGCGCAGTCTTACCTGCCCTGAAGCCGGTCTCCGCAGCAATGCCGGCGCGGCACGTTGGTAGCCCGTTTAAGCTTCCCGCGGGATGGGCCGGCTCCGCCCAGGCTGACTCCCCCGCCCGGCACCGGCACCGCCCTCCAGCATCCCGCCCTCCAGCATCCCGCCCGCCAGCATCCCGCCCTCCGCACCAGCCCGGCGCTTCGCCCGGCTTCAGAAAGATGCCGAAAAGGACTCGTC
>VZRU01005166.1:43497-74555 GCA_013398155.1 Pedionomus torquatus | reverse complement strand
GAAGAAAAAAGAAACTGCTGCTCAAGAAACCATAAGGATCAGTGCTTGAGTGGAACATGGTCTCCCAAAAAACCATTCCCTGTCTTTGCCAACCCAGCTCTCCCTCACACAGAGTCTGATTTAAGCTTCAGTCTGTATACACCGGAGGGAGTTTTTACTGTTTCAGCTTTTCCTCCTGCCATGATTCAGTCACTATTTTTCTTTGAAGCTGAAACCCTTGCTGAGTTATTGTGGCAGCCATCAGGCCACACTGCCACATTTTAGTCTCTGGAGAAGTAAGTTAGGGAGAAAAAATTCAAAATAGTCTTTAAAATTTGTACTGGGTTATGTATTGATAATCAGAAGGCGGGGGGGGGGAATAAAAAAGAGACTGAGGTGTGGGAAAATATTCAAAATCCTTCTACACCATGGGTTTCAACAGTAGGAGTGATCTGAGAGACTGCTCTAACTCAGTCTCATCTAATTAAGGAAGACGGGAGGAGAAACACTTGCAGAGAAGGGTTCTGAACAACCCAAAGTGGGAGGAAAATATTCCTGCTCTGATGGGACAATCCCTTTCCTCACAAGACCTGTTCAGTCAGAGTGTGCAGACTGGGGATCCACTGAGAAGCTAAATTTTACACTCAATCCATGTGAATTGCATTCATTTGCACCAGAAGTGTTCTTCTTGTGGCTTTGCCCAAGACAATGTCCCTGTGTTTCCTACAGCATTTCAATTTATATCTCCACACATACAGAGACTCACAGAAGAAAACAGCCCAGCAGCTTCTCAAAGTAAATATGATCCCCCACAAAACTTGCTTGGACTCTTGCTGACAGCTGTAAACCGAAGGAGAGAGAAGCGTAGTTCAGCTAAAAACCAGGACAGCTGTTTTCAAACTTGAAGCAAAATCAGTCAAGAGTCTGTGGGATTTTAACTGTCTGATTTTAACTGACAGTGGTAGTTCTTAATGTTGCCTTCATTTTATCATCAATATTTGCTCATCCAAAGACTCTTGGCACTTAAGCCTGTACTTTGGTTGCGTGAAAGTTGAAGAAAAAGTAGTACAAGGAAGCAAGCTGTTTTTCAAAATCTTAGTATTTGCTTTGGGATGCATTTGGTGTTCTCCCTGGAATTCAAGCTCCTAACTCATGTCTGTACATAATAATCTCAGCTTTCATTTGGGGAGCAAAACATAAGTTTCCAAGTTCCTGTGGTTTAGGAAGATAAGTGGAAAATGTACAGCCTAAAGGCTTCCACACCAGAAAAACAAATAAAAAATTCTCAGAGATAATCTGCTTTAAAATCGCATGATTTATTATCTGTTCTGATACCATCTTTGGCCTCTCACTTAATTATTTTTGTAAGCATGGGGCTGTAAATAGTCTTTTCCCATACAGACTTTTAACAGGGATCTGCTCCCAGTTCTTCTTGTCCTAAGGTTTTTCTTACAACTCAATTAACCAAGAGTCATACAACTCTTGGTTAATTGTACTGTAAAATAGGCTTTACATTATTTTTAGGAGTGTTTCTTTAACATCGCTTATTACAAGAAATTTTAATATACTGTTGATGGAATGTGATATAGCTGGCATTTATCACTGAGGCAAAATAACACCGTGAATAAAACACCTAAATGGGATGTTTTATTCTTATTTCTGATCTCAGTGCATATTTGTGATTTGAAAAACAGAAATCATAATAATTTTAATGCAAATGAAGTTACCTCATTCCCTCTCCATCACTGCACAATCAAATAAAGTAGCAAAGGAAATTACTGCAATTCCCTGAACTTGTTTAGCTATGCACAGAAACTTCTGAATACATATCATGTGAGGCAGTAATTAAGTTCCTAACTTATTTACTTCTTCTATTGGGGCTGCATCATCTGAGCCACCGTCTTTTGGCAGGAAACCCACATATTCATCTATTATGAGATACATAATATCCTGAGCTATGGTAGCTGCTCATCGTTTAATTTGGAGATTAACAATAAACACACCTGGGATAAGACAATAGCCTTACACTACCTAGAAATAAAGAGGCTATAGAAACCCCTGTGAAAAATCTCTCAAGAAAACTGAAGTATTGTTCACAAGGAACTTAAAACACAGAATTCTTTCAGAGAGTTTTGAAATAAAAGCAACGTGAAAGCAGCAAAGGCTGGAGGAGAACTGCTTGTGCTTTATACAGGTCCCCAACAGGGATTCAAGTGAGTGAGTGGATTTTGCAATTCCATGGCATCTCAGAATGTCCTGAAAAGCTTTAAGGTGGATATTTCCAAGAGAGAGGGAGAATACAATATCTGGCTGAGGGTGATTATTGTGAGCAGCCACATAGTCCCGGGAGGAATGGCAGCAGAGGGTAAGAAGCAAAAGTCACTGGGTCACAGTCACTGACTTGTGTACTGAGACCACACAGTATTAAAAGTTAGGGAAGAAAATGATGTCATCATCATCATCATCAGGTTTCCCTGGACAAGTGATACCTTGAGAATGAGGGCTTACAATTTTTCTCAATTCATTTTCTCTTCTGCCAGGTCTTTTTGCATACATGGACTGTATTTTAACAGAGGTTCTGCCTGCAGGTCATGCAGACACTCAGGACCTGTTCAGAATAAAAAAAATCTGCAAAAGTAATTCCAGATGTGAAAACAGACACAACTACCTACAGCTTCTTGCTATTGCAAGTGCAAAATTCTTCGCTGATTCAAAATTTGGACTCAAGAAAGAGGCCAGAAGGGACCTCCAAAAGGTTATCTAGTTTGACCTCCCCGCAGTCGCAGGGACATCCCCAACTAGACGAGGTTGCCCAAGGCCTCATCGAGCCTCACCTTGAATATCTCCAAGGAAGGGGCCTCAACCACCTCCCTGGGCAACCTGTTCCAGTGTTCCAGCACCCTCAGAGTAAAATCATAACTCTGTCATGATTTTACAGACTTGTCCATCCATATCTCTTTTATTTAATTCAAAATGCTACAGGTGAATTTTAGTTTATTAATGTTATATTCATTGTTTCATTATCTGCTTTATTGAGGTATCTAGAAAAGAGAGACAAAGAAAATCAGACTTCAAGTCTCACTGATACATAAAATGCTACAAATCAAGAGCTATGAAGTGATGAAATGCTGTATGATCACATTAATATTTAAAATGCAGCATATTTCTTAGTACTTTACTTCATTACTTTGCTCCCATTACATATGTTCCAGACAATTTCATTGAGAAACTGCCCTGTTCTTTCATTTTTTAGTTCTAATTGCCAAATGTGTGTTAGATGCTAAATTGCTAGACTGATACAATAATAAAGCATTCTCAGACAGAAGTCCAGTGATATCAGTGAAAATATCATCTGGGCACAAAAGTAAACAATCTGAAACAGGAGACTGTGCCATGGACATGAAGTTTTCAGAATTCAGGTAAAAGAAAAGCTATGGTCATATTTTCCAAAAAAAACATCAACTGCAGGGCGTTCAGTGGAAGATCACCAAGATGGAAATAGAGCTAAAGCACCTGCCCTATGAGAAAAGGTTGAAGAACCTAGGCTTGGTCAATCTCAGAAGAGAGATCTTCAGGGGACCTAACAGCAGCCTGCCTGATCTCACAGGGAGGTCATCAAGAAGATGAAAGCTCTTTACTGTGGTGCATGGTTGGGTAATGAGGGCTGGCTGCTCCTAAAGGGCAGGTGAGCTGTGTAATCAAGGTAGCCCCAGTGTGGGCAATACCCTCACAGGTTCTGGACATAGCCCCACAAAGGTTCTGGACATAGCAGGCACAATCAGGTGCTGCCAGCGTGGTCCACTGACAGCCACACTGACTGATGAACCAGATCCTGAGTCCCTCCATGGAGTCTGGCCAGAAGCAAAAGGAGACAAGGCTTCAACACATGTCCAAAGTGCAAGGACTGGATGCTAAGGTCTTAGCTTCAACGGGGCCTTCAGGATCATGGGCAGGAGTGCGGGCTGGTAATCCCAGGCCATGGAGCAGTCGCGGTTGTTAAGGCCTAAAAGTGGCCTCAGTGCCCTGCCAAAGGCATATGTTGAAACCAGAGACATTCAGATTAGATCTGAGAAACAATCAGTGAGACAGGCTGTCCAGCTGGGCAGTCCTTGCTTGTTCTGTGGGGGTTTTTCAAACCTGCCTGAAGAAATTCCTGAGCATCTTGGTGTGACATCTCAGCTGAGTCTGTTTTGAAATGGAGGTTCCTTCCAGTCTGGAGACTTAGGAAATTTTGTATTTCTGTAAAATTTAAGTGACACCATTTAACTCTTTCTTGTCGTATTTCATGCATGAGTACATATGTGTGTATCAGTGGCCTTTTACTTATTCAGCTGAAGACACTGTTGATTCAAGAAAGGTTTACTTTGTATAATTTCTGCAGTCAAGAGATGGAACAAAAAGAGTACAGACCAAACTCGTATCTTAATTTCTCTTGCTTTCTGTAATCTGTACATGACACAAAGCCTGTCTTCATGTTTTGGATGGGTTTATCCTGTTGCACCTAAACATCTTTCGTATGCCTTTTGCACCTTTGTTTCTTTTACAATTTAGTGCACTTTGAGATGCTTAAAAATAGCATGTATTGCCCTATCAAGTCCACGATTCTTCAGTTGGTGAGACAAGTATTGCAATGGCTATTTAATTATAATGGAAGGTAACTAATCAACTTCTTTGCATTTACCAGCAATGAATGAAAATGTTTCTGTTAATTTGCTACCATGTGTTCTGCTGTTGGCACTGATGCATGCAAATGGCTCTGATAAGAACACAGAGGAACTTCAGTAGATGGAGGGAATATCACCAGGGCAAGAGAAATGTTCTGCATGCCCATTTTTGTTTTAACAAAAAGCACAGCAAGTGACTATGTGGTTCTCACCTAGCAATATTTTATTGTTAGTGATGCTGTTTAATGTCAGATGTGTTCAAATAGGTCAGAACACTGAGGAAGTTTCCTCACCCCAGTGCCCACCCCACATAAATAGGCATTGGTTCACCTTTGGCTATTCCTTGCTGGTGACCTGGGTTGTCCCAAATCATAACTTCTCTGGAGACCCAGTCCATTGTTGCCTACCTCCGTTTACCAGGACCTGGGTCCTCTTGTGGTCTCTTAGGCAGGTACAGCCACCTACAGCTCAGAATAGCAGCTTTTTTCACCCACCCCATGGAAGTGTAAATAATTCATAAGAAGAACCACAGCAGTGAGTCAAGACTTGGGAAAAACTCTAAAGGGCTTCCAGATCACCACTGGCCTTAATGGGAGTTAAGGAAACTTCAACTGCACAACTAGCAAATACTCTGTCCCCTATTACAAATAAATCAAGCTATTTCTTTCCTTGTATCTCAGACACGTGAATCTCAAATACAAGACAAAGAATAGCTGCTTAATAGAGTCACAAAGGGTTTTCTTATTATTGCATTTATACACTTGAAATGCAGAGGTAATCTTTTCTGTGCAAGTTCACCCTATCTGTAACTACATTTATTCAAAAGGATTCATGTAATACCCTCCAACAGACCAAATTGAACTGCTTTAAATGCTTTGACAAGCACTGGGGTGGGGGGGGAATATATGCAATTTAAGCCCTTTTCTAGTCTATAACCTTCCTTTTCCTTTTCTAGGTAAGAAGGTTGGGCTCCTGTAATCATCAAAATGTGTTACGTGAACCTTTCGCTATCCCTTTTCTGCCTTATCCTCATCCCTTAACATCATATCTGATCTCAGTTTCCAAATTTCTTTCAGATTTGTCAAGCACACTGCTAGATGCTGAGGGAAATAATGTGAATTTATTCCCACAGCAGGTAGAAGAGGATTCTTATACATTTTCTGTCAATGTATGCAGCCAATACCGTACAACTGATAACTGCAGTGCAGACTGCATATACAATAACACAGCACACTAGATTCATTATCCAGGTTATCAGTCACTGGATGCAGCTGCATCTCTGATTTTATATATGGAGAAACAAAGCTATGTACTGTTAAATGCTAAATATATGTTTCTATCTTTCATAATCAAGGTACCTGAAACCTGAATGACACAGAGCTGCAACCAGTTTATCTGCATGACTTGTTTTTCTTAATGCCGTTCTCTAAAGTAGCATCTGATTTCTTAAAGCATTAAGAAAAGATTGCTCTAAATCTCTGCCTTGCACGTAAGATTCAAAACAGAGCCTCAGCTTCTCCTCCTCTAGTGACTTCCTTTGTTCTTACTTTTACATATGAGACAGAGAGGCTCTCTGGAGAGGGGGAGAAACTTATAACTGCCACTTTCAATGGCATTCCAGTTAGATATTAAGAGATTTTTCTTGGTTTTTCTGAAGGTAAGCAAACCCAATTTTTTTTCCAGTTTTCTTCAGAGACCATGTTTTCTAGCTTCACAATCTTTTCCACTGCTTTTGTTGATATCCTTCCTGAATCGTGCTGCCCCAAACTGCACAAATGCAGCGCTCCCCCCACAGCCCAATAAAGCAGAAGGACTTACTTGTTTAACGTGACATTTTGTCAGGAAAAATATGTGGGTTTTTTCCCAACACACTGGCATTATTGATTCATGCCTGGTGTGTGGGCCATTCTGTATGATGGATTCTTTTCTCGAGGACATTTTTGCTCGCTATATGACTATAAGGGACTATTCCTGAACGAGTGCAGGACTTCATCCTCAGCAGATTGCATACTCATCCTGTTCCTTGCTGTGATGAGATCGCCTTAAATACTCATCCAGCCATTCAGAGAATCTGCAAGGTGTGTAAGCATCACTTCCATTCCATTAATTCAGTCCATTAATAAAAGTACTGAACAGCACCACATCCAGGACAGATCTCTGAAGGCTCCCCATGACACAGCTGTTCACCACTCAGTGCACAGCTTGGATCGACTTCCTTAGAAGTCTTCAGCCAGTTTTGCAGCCCTTAAATGTTTTCCCATTACAAACCTCTGTCTCACAAACAAGCAAAAAAGCTTGCATTTTGAAAAAAAGAATTAGGTGGAGAAAGAACTTTGAATACAATTGGAAGTTTAGAAAAATGAAAGATAAGTAAAATTACTTAACAGCCACTTACCCAGTGGGATCTCAGGTATACTAATGGTAATAGGTATCAGCTCTAAAGCCCTCAACCCTTTATTCAGTAAATAAGAGCTGTTTTTCTCAATATCAGAGAAGACAGTTTTTAAAAACAGCTGGCTTACTAAACATTAACTCAGGTGTGTTTATGAAAAAGAAACCTCTTACCTCCCTTGTGATTCTATTCACCATAAGCACAACTATTATTGTATTTTATCATTAAGCTATCATGAGACTTGGAAATAAAATCTGCTTAATAGGAAATTGGGCTCTCATAAAGAAAAGGCTTATTTAAAGTTCATTATAACCATACAAGGCTATTTAAAATTCCCAGGTTCAGGCACTCTGAAATGACAAGGGTCATCTTTGGAGGAAGCGCTGTTGCTAGGAGACCCAAGCCACAAAGTATCACAACAGCTTGTAATCTACAATTTTTGTCCAGGGGTGTTGAAAATAAACATACCAACTAGAAAGTGCAATGCTTTTACCAGGTCTGCATAATTTCACACAAAAAGGGGGGGACCACAACTTTGCCTTATTGTCCTCTAACCACTCCCCAAATCCCTGCATCCACAGTATAAGGGGAGCTGCACGTTTCACACTTCTTTTTCTTGGAGCAGAAGTGTTTTTCAACATCCCTTCCCCAGATCATCCCACTCCATTAAAGCCCTCCAAGGGCCGCTGGCCTTAACGCAAGGTAAATAGGTGCAGAGAAATGGAGCCAGATGTTTAAAAGGCTATGATTTAAAAGGTTGTGCAGTGTAGGATGGACAAGGGGAGCGCAGGAGGGAGCAGCTTTTAAGGTAAGGCTAAAATTTTGCCTACCTTGAAAACAACCCAAACTGGAGGAGAGGGCCCAGACCCTTACATCTGGTGGAAAAGATGTTTGGGGATTTTTCCCTAGGCAGATGTGGCTGTGGACCAGCCACCAGATGCACAGAAGCACCAGCTGAATGCAATAACCTATTTGCATTTGTTGACTTCAGGAATCCAGGATCAGAAAACAACCACCTTTCTTTGACCAGTGTCCACGAGTGCAATACTTTCACATAAAGGAACAGTCCTAAGACACTGTCAGTCTCATAAGGAACAAATAACTTCAGAAGTTATTTTTAAGAAGTGAAATTAAAGTGCTGAGGGCGATCTGTCCTTAACACTGAAATGGCTACAGAGACCATGGGCACCTTGACTGCAAGATTACTGAGAAGGTTCCAGCACGAATGAACTAATACAAAGTAGAAAATAGTGCATCCTTATTATTCAAGATTCTCTGTACCTCTAATTGGACAAATTGCAGGAATATTCTAACTGCAGGAAAAAAGAAGAAAAAAATAGAAAGAAAAAAGAGAGAGAAATTCCCTTAAAAAAAAAAAAAAGGGCAGAAAATCTTGTAACTGCAACAGAATACCAACTGAGACACTTCCATGCTGAGTCCATGACAACATGGCACTGAAATAGACTGCTCCCAGGATGACTGCTAGGATCCAAAGAACGGCACACAGCAGAAGAAAAGATGGAGTAATGCCCAGAGGGAGACATGCTTGCACAGGTGACTACAATTTTGAGCTAATCTACCTGGGTGGGAGCTGGCTTTTTCTTTATTTACACAGCCTAGTTACCATGTTCTGCCAAAATAACTTGAAGAATTTCCCTACATGTACTTTTTTCTTGATTAGAAACAGATCTGATTATTGAAAAGCCAGCTGTCTCACAGGGGATACCACCAAATACGATTCTATAAATGATTTAATGACATGATAGGGGAAGTTTGTTTTTTACACATCTATCTGGATTATTTACCTGAGATTGGAACATGTATAACACTACAACACTTTTCAGATCACAGCTCTCAGAGAATTAACCAAGAGGATCTTAAGCACAGAAAAGTCCGTATCAGTAATCAAATAAAGCACAAACTGTGACATCCAGGAAGCAATTGGAAATAGTGCATTTTACACAAGTTTAAAAAATTGTTGATTAAATAGATTACTTGGTTACCCTAATAACCTTACCATAAACAACTACTAGAGTTCAAATAACCAGTGGCTGCAGCCAGCATTTGGAATAGCATGAAACACACACACAAAAAAGTGCTCATTTCTGGACCAAGAAAGACTGTTTATCCAAACTGGGGTCAGAAAGAAAGCATCTGATTCTCATTCTGCATGAACAGAAGTGAAGGTACTATGAGGCTAGAGGAGGGGGGCGTATGAGGGAGAAGAAGCTAGGCTGAGGATTCTGGGCTCTGTAATGATATTATTTGAATACAAGAGTTGAAAATAAGTAGATTTCAAGTTATATTCTTTTGTAAGAGCTTCTGTCTCTGTAGTTAGTTTTGGATGAACTGTCAGACTCTTCACTGGCATAAAAAAACTTCAGTAGGCTGATAATGAGCTTTTATTAAAGATCTTCATTTTAGTTAAGAAAATAACTTCTGCAGTTCAGTGTCAGGTAGAAAGCTTCTTTCAGCGGTTTTCCCATTTCACTGAAAGTTAGGGATTGCATTTCTTCCCATTATCACTAACTGTGAAAAGCATGAACACATAAACCACAGTAGCATATGAAAAATATGACAGCATTTTCTTAACATAGCCTATACAGATCTCTTCTGCTGAGTCCAAGCAGGATGAAGTTTCACAGCAACAGCTGTGAAATAAAAATCAGTGGAATGGATATTGATTCATGCTTGTTATTCCTTTTGTCCTTTCTTTTATATTCTCCTTCATTTTTCTTGTCTTTTTCACATCTTTTTTAAGTAGTCTACAGGTTAACTACTTTCTATGTCTTGTCTCTGCTCCTCTTTATGTTGAGCACTGGGAAGCCATATACCAAAGGAAAGGAACTACACCCATCATCTAGTCCAAAAGAGGTACCCTGTAAAAGAAAATCTGCAGATACCTCTTCATAACTTGATATCCACTCTACATGCCACTCTGGAAGCCACCAAATGAAGATATAAACAGCATACACCTACCAGATGGGTAATTCACTTGCTGCACTAGAATATATTATTATCTCTGTAGAACTGGGATTCAATTCCTAGAAGAAACGAGCAAATTGTTACTGATTCATTGTTCAACATAATGGGTTTGAAAGGTCCCTAATGGCTAATATTGGGATAGTCCCCTATGAAAACTTAAAAAGAAGGCCTATAGGGAAGCTCTTCCCAAGAACAGGATGGTGAACTTTCTTTTCACTTTCCATCTTACAAAGTGAAGCTAACAATATAAAGTCAGAGCTGGACTAGAACAGTCTATAGCCCTGGCTCCATGAAAGTAAATAGGATTATCTCACATTCCTTGCTTCAAAGCTATTCCTAGAATAGTTTCTACAATATGGTCATTCTTTGTTCTTTCAGAGTGACACGTCTGTGTCTCTGGTGAGTGCACAACACAGCACTCTCTTTCCTTGCAATAATCCTAATACTTCAGAAGATGACACATTCCTAAACAATTATCTGAGCAGACATTTGCCATGTCTCCTCCTGTGTTATACAGCCAGGAATTTCTCCTCAGGGCAGGTAAAGTGTCATTGTCTGTTCCTCAGGGATGGCAAATTAAGGGGTGTGACTTCCATCTTAATGTTAACCCGTCCCTGGCTCAACAGGTCCAGACAGATTTCCGGAGTAGCAATAGAGAAGTTCTGCTGCTCTTGTTGCTGCCCACCTATGGCTGTGGTTTGCAGAACACAGTATAGCAGCAGCAGGAGAAGAACTAGTTCTGGTTTCCAGGAGATGGTGTCTGTACCTTAAACTTGCCATGGGTCTCAGAAGGCTCTCTTATTCAAGCGTATACCAAATTAAGTTCAACAATGTAGCAGTTAGAAAACCATTCAACACTAATTCCAATCACATGCTCTGCCGAGGTGAAAAAACACTTGAGAAACCTATTGAAGCTTGGCTCCCCATGCACATCCCAGTCCCTCAGTCCCTCACTGTCATTCACATCTTGGTTCATTTGCATCCTAAACATAATTACATTCAGAGCAAGATCACAGTGCATGAATTCAGCCCATATTTACCTTCCGGGTTCAGAAAGGTCATCAGTTCATACGTGGAGCAGCTCTAAAAGGGCTGGCGCTTCAAGACCTCTGTTTCGAATTTCTTTTAACCCGATAGTAACTCTGCAGGGACTTGGGGTGGTGTTAGCATGAGATTCTCTGTCAAACATCTCAGCATAGCTGTAATTATGAAGTCATTTACTAAAGTAAACCAGTTGCAGTTTTTGACATGGCTTTTCTAACTTATAGATGCCTTGAAGATAATTGCTTAATTTCCTTAAAAGTAAATCTGAAATGGGAATACATGGGACTGCTACAGTGGTCATATTTCAATTTAATGAAAAGAAATATGGAACATTTTAGAAGCAAACAAACTATGGAGATTTAATGGGTATGGCCACTTAGGCTGATTGAAAAATGAATTAATATTGGTCACATTAATGTGGGTAAAAGTGGTTTCCCTCTTGAAAAATAATTATGTTTTTCTGTTCAGCTGCAGCAAAGTAGATGAGGAGCTTAGATTGTTTTGTTTGGTCAAAAGATGACAAGAATATAGAGGTAGATCTGTACTTTTAATTTAGGTTCATTTTTAAATATAAAAACGACATTTTGAAACAAAGCCAAAGTTAACTTTAAATTCACCAAGATGCAATACTTTGATACTTGAATATTTTCCTTCACACTTTGTGGCCTAAATTATTTACCAAGTTGAATTTCAGCTGAGTTGAAAAACAGCTGAGTTCTCCCCCTATAGCTCAGGTTTTGAATGTACTTCACTCATAAAACAATATCATTCTGCCTCTAGTGGGAGTATAAACAACCAATAATTTTCATCAGTTATACAACTGTATTGCATTTTGCTTTAAAAAGATGTCAGCTCTTAGTCTCCAAAGATACGACATCAAATGACCAGGCTGCCTTGTGAAATCTAAAAGCAATAGTGGCCCATCCTCCTGAAGTGGTCAGGAGTAAAGCTTTATCTGTGTTTGCCCTTCTGTTGCCACCATTTTTCCATCATACTTGTTTCCACTCCAGGCAGCTTAGGAAGGGAATATTTTATCTTGAGGCTTCTCTTTTTCCACATCCTGAGCAAATGGTAGACAAGATTATGTCCTGCCTCGAGAGCTTACAAAACAGATGAGACACAGTGGCAAGAGAAATTGCACAAACAGACTAAGAGGCATGGCAAGTCAGTGGCTGAGAAATGAGTCCTTGTGTCTTCTGACTTCCAACCTGGTGTCCCACATTTCAGTGTTTACTGCAGGTCACCTTCTTTCCTATTTGTCAGCAGTGGGACTAGAGGATTTTGAGTTGAAATGCCGGTAGCTTGGCTCTGTAATAGTTACAAAGAAAGAGACATTAACCAGGGAACTACCCAACTAAACCCACTGAAATGGGGAATGAGCACATTGCGACTCTGCCATCCAATGGGGTATTAATGGCCATTTGATGCAGCATTTCATAGCTGCTTCAGAAGTTCCTCATATTGAATGGGGTTAAAGCTGAATTAATTAGCTTAAATATAGAGGAAGTAGAAATGAGTACAAAAGATCCTCCAAGGCCAACATACCTGAAAACACTGGGAAAGATTTTAAATTGCTCCAAGCACAATGTGAACTTTGTGGGGTTGTTTGTATAATGATCATGAGAGTTATCTTACATTTACATTCTGACTTCCCAAACTAAGACCCATTTAAAATGCCACGGAGGATCTGAAATGTCTTGGTCTAATATCAAGAGAAAATGAGCATTGAGAGGTCACCAGAGGCATACAACTGCAGCTGAATGCTGTCCTCTAGAATATGTTACTTCAAATTATCAGAAAAGCTTTTGTCACTTCAAAATTGAATGCCCAGTTAGCAGAGACATAAACAAAGGAAGCATGCTAATAACCAGGTTATTGAACAGAATCTAAATATCATCGAGGCAAGCTGCAATTCTGTCCTCCCTACTGGGAGGTATTAATGCCATCCTTTCTGCTCCATATGGTAGGGGAGGCAATGCCACATCTCCAAGCAGCACCCCAGAGGTTGCTGACTTTAGAATGGCAGAGCTTTGATCTTGCACTACAGGACCCAGTGCAGCATAAATCCTGGTCCAGTATGCACAAGTGAAAAGAAAGCTGAAAAATAACCACAAGAAAAAAAATCTGACTTTTCCAGAAGTGGTTATCCTAGTCCAACCAGAGCCCCTGCAAAGGGAGAGACATCTCTCAGTGCTGGCAGTCAGAGCTGTGGTCTCAGCTCAGAGCAGAGTGTTGAAAGAACCAGATAAGGGCATAAGTGGGATTTGTATGCAACAGCCTTATTCGGAGTCTTCCAACCCACTGGACACAACCACCTGAAAAGCCAACAATAAATCTCTTGACTAATACATCCGATAAGCACAGAAGCTGGAACTTTCTCAAAGTAAGATGAAGATGACAGAACAAGCCAAAGAGGTGTTGAAACAGGCAGATGTCTTGAAGGGGGAAAAAGAAGTATGATTACAGTAATTAAGACAGTATCACAATACATGCACACATTAGCCAAACTAAGCCTTCATGAGTGGTTTTAATTCTGGAATGTCCTACATTTCTGTGTTTCTGTGCTTTTTTTTTGCCACCTTTAAATTCTTTTAATATCTTTATTTAAAGCAAAATAATACTGACCTTTATAAATATCCATCAGACAAGTAGGGCTATTTTTTGAGTGACCTCCAGATATAGATAAGCCCTCCATAATTCAGTATCACTGACTTAAGAAAAAAAATAAGACTACAAGTACCTTCAAAAACTACCAGTGAAGGCACTGAAGTCATAATTTGTAGAGTTCTGGGATATCTGTAACCCTTCTGGATTGAATGGGGCAACGCAAATGGAGCAAGACAAGAACATTGCAAATCTTGAGAAGTTAGAGTTATTTTTAAAAAAGTATAGATTTTCAAATCAAGAACTGACATATGAAAAAAAAATCTATTTTATATTAGTCACAATAGAAGAAACAAAAAACACAGCGAGACTACAACTCTCTGCTCAGTGGGCACTGCTTACAAAAGGTGCATAGCTTCCAAGTTGTACAGCAACATAGGTGAAAGGACATCCTGAAAGGACATAGCTTCAACTTCCATCTTCACACAGGCTTATGAATCTTTCCAGGATGCTCATAAGTTATAGAGTTGCAAAATTATGTCTGAAGGAGAAAATGCAGCTGCTTTCAGAACTTATTTGACCTAAAGGTCACGGGAAAAAAATTAAGAAAAGTACTGAAATAAATTTAATTAAAATGTTACATCACCATGGACACAAGAATGGAGGGATATCACAATTAAATTGTCTTTTAGTTTTTAAGATGTTGTCAGGTATGACATCAGAAACATCCATTTTAAATGAAGAATTGAACTAAGTGTGCCTTAGTGTATCTGAGTATATCTTAGCATATCTGAGTTTGTTAGAAACAAAGTTTAGAACACAGAAATGACTTGTAGATGGCAGCTTTGCCTTCTGGTACATCAGATAATTAGCAACATCGCTGCTGCCTACTGTAATCTTTTCCTGCATGTAAGTCACACCCAACCATCAGGAACAATGCTCCAGTGAAAGAAGGCTATTGCCCAATTCTGTGAAAACTATAGCTTAATATTTCTGGACAGCAATTCCAAAAACAAGATGCCAAAATACTTGCTAAACTAATTTCTCATGGCTATACATGGTGGGCTATGTAATACTTACATGTCAGAGTTACCGAAGGGTTCTATTCCTGAAAGTCAGTGCCAAACAAATTATTTTGTCACTTAGTCATGGTTTGCTGTTTACAATCTAAGTAACATGAACTCCAATGTTATGGAAGTAATATTCTGTTCTTCATCAGGAGGAAGGTCTCCTTGCCTTAGAGAAAACCGGAATTGTAAAATCTTTTCCAATTCTCATTTGAAACTAATTTTATTTTCAGTCCTTTCCAACTGCACCAATGCAAAACAGTTTTTAACGTATTAATCGCTGATTTCTTCATCAGAAACAATAGTTGCATCTCAACATATCAATTGTTCTGGCAATGCAATCATAAAAATTGTACACTCAAATATGCAAACTAACAGACACAAAAAGTAAGATAAAATTTTGAAACTCACCTCTACACTACAAGGGATACCAACTGCTGGTTTTGAGTGGTGCTCGGACCCCATATTACCCCCTCAGTGCTGCTGATGCTGTGGGTACCCACACAGGTTGGAAATACAGCCCTTGCATATTCATCACGAATAAGCAGCCAGACTGAATGGAATCAGTAGCAACAGTTTAGTGGCCAGTGGGTTTCAGACACAAGATCATATCTCAGGAACTGATAACCATTTAGGCTCAGTCCATACTAGCACTTCCCCAGG
This sequence comes from Pedionomus torquatus, assembly GCA_013398155.1. Classification (NCBI taxonomy): domain Eukaryota; kingdom Metazoa; phylum Chordata; class Aves; order Charadriiformes; family Pedionomidae; genus Pedionomus; species Pedionomus torquatus. The sequence continues at coordinate 59,157 of VZRU01005166.1, read as the reverse complement.
TCACTGTTAAAAAACAGAGCAAACACTCGGCTGAAAGGCTGTGTCAGAGCTGCATTTGCTCAGCTCTCCAGCACAGTACACCAACAGGGATTACAACTCTGGTGGTACAATCCCAGAGTAACCGTATTTGTAATAAATAAATATGATCTTTATCCAGCAATCCATCTTTCAAAAACTCCAATGTAAAAGTAGTCCCAGCTGGCATCTCTTCCATCTTCCAGCATTGCCTGTGAACGGACACATCAAAGAAATGACACAAAGCAGGTAATCACAAATGTCATTGCCCTGTCAGAACACAGGGCAACTGCAAAAGTACACTGCACTCATTTTTGTCTAAATATCTTGAGAGAAAAAGGTTTGTGCCTTGTGAAAGTCAGACAGATATTCTCTCAACTGAATTACTTAAATGCGTGTAACTGATCTAACATCTGAAAGCTGTAATATAGCAATATTTACTGAATGACACCTAGAAGAGGTGAAATGTTCACACTTGCTTATTTTGCTCAAAAGCACAAGGGTTTAGAGGATGATCCTAACTGCTTTGTACATTAAACAGCAGCTGTGATTTGACTGAAATGGCCCAAGTAATTTAACCAATCACTAAAGCTGTTTATTAGAATTAAAAAGCAACAACGATAATCTTTAGTTGGCAACACACCATTGTATTTTAAAAGATTCAGCATGGCCGAGAGACCAGGACCCTGTGTATGTTTTCTCTCTTCTAAGTTGTCAGGCATGTGCAGTATTCATGCTGTAGAACACCTAGTCAGAAAGCATCAAATTTGTTTGCATGAGCTCTGAAGATCCCCCTTCTGTTTCAAAAATGAGTTTTCCGGTGCAGTCAAATGAAGAACATTTGTGAAGTGCTCATTTCTAAGAATAATAGTCCTCTGCCCATTACAGGGACAACTAGAGAAATGAGAAACAAATAATAGATTGCCTTGGTAAACCGTCACCACCTTGTGAAGCCCCCTTAAAATACTTCAAATATTGTTTAAGCCTTGCTCATTTTGATTAGCATCCTTCTTCATTTTTCTGTATAAGTCATTCTTCTTTTCACATCTGAATGAGCACGTGCAATATTTTACAGTCTTTTATTTTTCCTGCAGGATCTAAGGACTGCTTTTTCTGTCACTTACTGTCGGGTGAGAGTAAGTCAGGTAATAGTAAGTCCTGATTTTTGTCCACCAATCTAAGAAAAAGTCAGAATAAGACTTATCATTTCCTCGGTGTTATTGGATTTATGATCTCCTTGGTTTTCTGAATATTTCTATTTGGCTTATATCCATTATTGCCTTACATCTATTATTGCTACAATATCATCTTTGCAGGAAGAAAAATAGAAAGGAAGTCAGCAATGCCCTATTTGGCCATTCACATCCAGCTTTAATAAATTTCTCTGGTTTTGTTCAATATTTCCATTAAGAATACAATTTCTTTGATGCAGGTTGCTTCTAGAAAACAAAGTTAAAGCTTATTTTAAAATGAAATAATGATTTATTTGCTGCTTTAAGTCAGGGCACATAAAATATTTAAAAAGTTTTTCCATTCTAAGTGCTAAAGCATTTTGTTAATCTGCTGCAGCTTTGTAGTGATTTAAAAAGGTCACAGGCTTCTTTATAAACTTTGTAATGCAGTGTGCTGGCATCTTTCCACCATCCAATAAAATGCAGCCCTCTCTGAAGTCAAGTGAAGCAACATCTTTCTCTACAAAACATTCGGGGCTCTCCATTACGAGCACTACTGTTCTTTGTTACCTTGATTTTCTTATTTCCTGCCCCATTTTAATGGCACAGTCAGGGAGAGACTGTCAATGCAGGATATCTCTCTAACACTAAATAGAGTTTGTCATTTCAGTTAGCTATTACACCTTGTTATTTCTGTGCCGAGGGAGTAACAACAATCTCTCCATATGGTCAAAACAGCTCCTTAATAGAGATTTCCTAAGAAGAGAGCTTTGTTTTTCTAACTGGGATTATATTGCCTATGAGTTTTGTTTTGTCTTTTGTTCTCATGCCAAGAACTTTAAAGTCAGAGTGAAATACCACAAAAGAAAAAAAAAAAAAAGTTTGTCTAACATACCCTGCACTCTAATATAGAGGTATTTACAACAAAAATCAAGTAAAATGAAACTGTGCATGACAAGAAGTTAGAGTTATATATATTGATAAAATATACCGCAAAGGCCTAGTAAGTGAATTATTAGGTTATTTTTACAGTGTGCCATCAGCCAGGAGTCTGGTGTGCTTGTACTGTACGCTGCACATACAGAGCTGCTCTGAAACCCTGACTGCAAATGTCACCCGGCCACAGAGCAACCACAGCTTGCTAGCCAACATTTAGTTGGGTAGACCAGAAGGAAGACTTGACACAAACTAGGACTGTCTCCTCGCAAAGCTGACACCCCTCTGATCTGTCAGGAACATCTTTGCAGCTCACACATTTATAGAATGGGGCAATAGATAGGGCAGTAAATTCCCAGGCTCAGCACTACCAAGATTTCGTACAGCTGCCCCTCATCTGATGCAAGGCTGGCTTTCTCCAGGTCCTCTGAAGGAGAGGAAAGAAGTAGGGCAGAAACTGGAAGCCCTCTAAAAAAAGGCACTTTGGGAAGGATTATGGGCCTGGCAAGTAAAAACTCAGCACTTTCTGGACCAAGGCCCGCTCCTGATGAGAACAGGAATGCCAGCTCCAGGACCCCACTGACCCTGCTTGGCTGAAGCACAACACTTTAACTTCTGAGCCCTGCTTCTGTCAGTAGCACAGTCTGAGCAAGGTAGATATAATGTGAAATAATTCAGTTCTATTATGGATCTTTCTTTGTGTCTTGATTCCATTCAGAGTTTTCTTTGTTATTTAAGGCATCTGTCTACAGTTTAAGAGTGAATAATCCAATAAAACAGCTGTAGTAGAGCAATCTGAATTGTTTGCAAAATAGATGAAAGCTGTTATATTTAATATAAATTATTTTGTTTCTGAGCTGGCATACATCTATCACTACCTTTTATCTGCTTTTTATATAACACTTAATGGATTATTTCTGTGACACTGTCTTGTGTCTAGTAGCCTTGGTGATGTGTTGGGACTCCTCTTTCCCAGGTCTTCAATGAAAAGGGGAAAAACGGTCACTGCTCCAGTAACTTAGAGCCAAAGTGTTAGATAAAGAATAAGTGACACAAACACCCCTGGTACAGACGGATGAAAACAACAGTCAGCAGGAGAGATGGCAGCCTCTGTCTGCCAGTAGTCCAAACATCAATGGGTTTCAGGAATAAAGAGTTGAGAGATGTTTATGAAACATCTCTGGGAATCACTTCATTAGGTGAGGTTTAAATTACTGAACTCAGGAGCAACTCAGTGCAAATGATGAATTCTGGACACCATTTTAGAAACACAGACAAGGAAACTACTGGGCTGGCAAATATGTGACAATCATTTGCAAATATGGCATGGGTAAGGAAAGCCTTTGTGAAAAAAGTCAAGGTTTCTGCAAATACAGCTGTGAGTAGCTTAATATTAAAACCTGCATGGAGGGATAGACAGATCAAAGCAAGCTGTCACTGCAGAACTGGTCACCACAGAGTTTTCCAAGCTCCAGCAAGGAATGCAGGGTTTGGTTTCTTGGTCAAAAATGAGTTAGTAAGCTATGCTAATATAAATGATTATAAAATATAAATTAATTTGGGGGACACTCCTCTGAAATGCCAGAAGGAAATGCAGTGGCTTTGTTTCATCAACAAAGCCCCTGCTTAACCTTTTTAATTAGCGGATAAGAGAGGCAATGAGCCACATGAAAAAAAAATTAAATTTGGGGATTATACGCTCTGATAGTTAACCGTCTTGCTAATTGAAAGAAAAACTATGGTTGACACAGAAAGTCTGAACTCACCTACATCAGTGGCTTGAAAGCAAGAATGTGAGGAAATTCGCATACGTACTCTCTGACATTTTGCTTACTGCAAAATTCTTAGTGCCACAGAAGGTAATGACATTTTAAAAGACTTCAGCAGTGAAGCTGAAAGCAAAAGCTACACAGCAGCTTCTAGAAACAGCTGAATGAGATGTTTTGTGGGTGATGTGTGAATTCTGTCCCTCTGGATCTGTTTAGGAATCTGAAATAGAAATTACAGAACTGAATGAATCCTACAGAAATAAGTTCCTGAAGGGGGCTAATCAAAGCCCATCAAGGTGGATATGAAAGACTGTCATTTCCTTTAGTAGCCTTGCCATGAGGCACTAAATGAATTTGCTCTGGGTGCCTGTTACTGTGTTTATCTGCTACAAATATTCTAGCTAATCTAGGACTGAAAAATGGCCTAAGTTAATATTCAAAGAAAGCCAAATTTGAGTCTATGATAATATAGGCTCCAGAGGTATTAAATTTTTATACTAAAAATTGTATTTCTTTTAACTAGGGTCTGGGGAGGGAAAGTTTGATACTACTGTACATAGTAGATGATACTATGAAATTGAGGCTGATGACGTGTTCATACACAATGCATAAACAGAGAATTATTTCCTGCTTACTATGACCTGTTTTCCTTCTTTACATAATGATTCGACCTTGCCCCTTTACACACTTAAGTCCCCAGTATTTTAGTTTGCGCGGTATGACTCACCTTAAATTTCCATGGTTAGAGCAAGGCCACACATTGACATTTCTGGCCCACCAGATCACACATATCCATTTTAAGACCTTGTCACTGAAGGTATTACTGCAGCTGAAAAATAAAGAATTTACACACAACATGACTATGAACCTGAAAAAAAACATATATCATGATATCTCCTGATGAAAAGGAGAGATTGAGGAGAATATATATTTTACAAGAAAAGTGAAAAGGTTCTGGACTCTGATACTGAATTGCATTTCTCTGAGCAATACACATGGTGGTGGTGAAAAGTCATGTTGCTTGTCACATGTGGTTCCACTGGCTGTAGGGCTTCACAAGCCCCTGTTTTAATGTACACATCCCTGCCTTCCAGACTAGTGATACTATTTGTCCCTGTCAGAAATATGCTCCCAAATGCAAACAGCATTTTCTCAGTTGGTAGGAAAAAGCAGGCCAACATTTGTGCTCTGGTCTTGCTGCCTGGTTGAGGGATGAAGATTTGATTCACATTTGAGTCTTCAGTCAAGTTAATTTCTTTGGTAAAAGCCATATATGCATTCATTACATAAATCCAATGGCCCATAGATTGTGGAATAGTTGTACATATAGAAATAACATATCTTAAATACCTGACAAATGCTTCAGAACCACTCTCTAGCCATTGCAATTTTTTTATATGTCTTAATGCCTTTCTTGCAACATCATAACTAGCTTCATTGGAGATTACTATTTTTGCTATCTGTTACAGAAATAATACAGCATCCTTTACTGTTCTGGAAATAATTTTGCCATGAGTATGTGGGCAAGGACACAAGACTGATGAAGAAGATAAGTGTCCACATTAGATGAGCATACAGATACTTCCCAATCAATGTTGGAAAAAAGAAACACAGACAAGGTCATGCAGTTAATTTAAAGACTTGTTCTAAGATGTTCTGTGCCAATTTTTGCCCTAGTTTATATCAACATAAATCAGAGAAAAACACACCAGCTGTAAATAATATTACACTGAATTTGGTGTAAATAATATCATAATCTAGTCTAATAATCTCTCCTAACCAGTTTTTTACTACACTGTGCAAAATATCCTATATTATCACTACTAGAATCTCCCAAACCTCCTCTTTTCTGACAGTCTTGTTGCTCTTCATGTTACATTTGCCAGTTCTCTTGAGAGGAATTTCAAGAACATGAGTGTTTCACAACTTTCTATATTAATAACACTTTTTACATATGATTCTTAGTTGTTTCAGAACTTCAGAACTGACCTGTGAAAAACAAATGCTATTTCATTTCAGTAGCTGACAGTTCTATCAATCGGGTGACAGAAGACTGTTTCAAGTTGCTGATTTCTGTATTTCAGGATTGCTTGGCTGGTGCTTATGATCTGAAAGACAGACACTCTCCATCTAGCACCTGGAGTGTTTTTTCAAAAAGCATCTGCATCCAGTAGTGTTTGAAGTTTTTCACTATAGATTTAGATCACAATACAGCCACTGCAAATGACAGATAGTGACCATGTTGGACATAACAAGCTTATTCTTGAAATACATCACTTAAATTGGCTTTCTAGCTAGAATAATATAGGAAAGGTTATTATTGCTAATAAAATGCAAGCTTCACTAATAGAATGTCTTGAACCACTGAAAACCTGTTTTTGAATGGCATAAACTACTATAGCTACAAGAGGTTTTTGTTTGTTTATCTCCTGAAGCTCTTTATAGCTGTGGGGAATCAGGACTGCAACACTTCTGCTGCTGTCATTAGGAGAGATTCCTGCTCTCATCTGCTGTACCTACCCCTCCTTCCCAGGAAATTATGCCTGATACAGATACACACTTTGCTGTTCTTCAGTTTTGCAGCTGTTCTCCTTTCTGCAGATCTTTTTTCCCTAAACTATGATCCTACTTTAGATTTGAGTTATCTTTATCACCACATCCAAGCCCTCCAGCTATCGCTTTCATCCTGGCTGCAATCATTAAAGTGAAAAATAATCAATCACGCTCAATAGCAAAAACAAAACAATGTATAATTTTACAAGCCAGGAAGCTCTGCTCGGCACCTTCCAAAATCTCTTCTGCACAAAGGTCTATATATTTGACCATGATTGAGGTTCTTTGTTCTCTTATTCACAGCACAATAACATCCAGTAAGGAAAAAAGCCTCTGGTGCTCCAAGGGAAGGTATCCACTAAAGGAAGAGTTCATTGACGGATAAGTTTTCTCTCCCGTGTTTCAAGTCCCCAGATGACTGAACCAGGCCTAGATTAACCTGCACACCTACAATAGCACCACAGCTAATGATCCAAGCCCAGGAAGACAGCAAATTGAATGCATCATTGACTTAAGCACTCACAGCAGCAGCTTCCTATTCTCAGAAGTGGAATAAAGTCCTAGAAAGCTCCTTTCCCTCCCTTTGCTCCCTGTGGTCCTGTTTCATTAAATAAGCTGCTGCTTTGTGGAAGCCTTTGTGCAACAGTGAAGGCACCTGAAAAGAGGCTTGACAAGGGGACCTGTGGAGATATAGATTCTCTCCTGCAATCCCCACAGTGCAAGGTGTATTGGAAGAGGATTTTCCAGAACATGAGGAAGGATGTTGAGTGTTGTGCACGTGCCTTTCCTCCTTCAGCCTACTGTACAGATGTTGCTGACTGCACCCTGTTGTTCACCAGGGTGAAAGGGAAGATTACTCTTGTTCACACCCACCTTGAAGTAACGAAGAGGAAAATATGGAAGAGGAAGGAAATTAAACACTGCCAGGAAAATAAAATCACCACATTTTATGAAATTCTGTCATCATTGGAAGTCTCCGAAAAGACGTGAAGAGTCAGTGACTGTGCACTACCTCTGAGACTGCTGGAAGCAATGAATGACAGTGCAAAACATGAAAGAAGAAATCTTATGTCAGCTCAAACAACAATAAAAAGATATCACAGAAGATGTATGCAAATATATTTTAATCTTGCAAATTTTTTATCTAAGAGAAAAGCAATGGGGAGTTTTATCTACAAAATAGGTCCAGAAAAAAATAATTATAATATAAAAGCCAAACAGGAAAAAATTAGCTCCTGAAATGTTTTTTCTTTCACTTCAGTATAAAAGCTTTTCACTGGTGGAAAGATTCCACAGCATGGAGTGTGCCTACTTTAAGTTCTTGCTGTGTTAAGCATTGAAACTTGTGACATTTAAAAAGAAAGAAAGAAAGAAAGAAAGAAAGAAAGAAAGAAAGAAAGAAAGAAAGAAAGAAAGAAAGAAAGAAAGAAAGAAAGAAAAATTTCACTGGTTTGGAAATGCATATTACATTCACCTGTGTATTATTCATTAGCAATTGCTTGCCTGTCTTTGGGCTGCAGTTGTCTCAAGTGGGATGCTAATCCTATGCTTGCAATTATTGGTCAGGACAATCAAAGGTCACCAGACCAAATTAACAAATTAGATGTCCTGACTTGTTCAAGCAGAAAGGGAGGCTTTGCTAAAGGTGCTACATTCTCTCTGCAGGAAGGTCTGGTAAATTAGGTCCCATCTCCACTCCAACCATATTTGAATTTCCCACGTAACCAGGCTCTTGGTAACTACATAAAGCAAACATCTACTGTGCTCTGGGAAAAGTATGTCCTTCTGAAGTACCTGAATCATGCATCCACTTTCAGAAGCAGAGTAAGACCTTTCCCATCACTTGCATAATTTCACCATGGCATCTAGGTTTGGTGTTTGCTCAAACCGTCACATAAGTGGTACTACTCAGCTGGGCTGCCCTTAGAAGTCTACATGAACGAGTTACAATCGACCTCTTCAGTTCTCTCATCTTTCATGTCTTACTGTTTTTCTCCCACCTACGTTTTTCTTCCAGATGAAATGCAGCAAGTCCCCTATGGGGAGACAGGATTAGCTCATGGTGCAGAACTGTATTGGTAGTTTCCTGGGTGGACAAGTCACTGAGGCAAAGAGTGGCTGCAGGTTCTGTTACAGCTTTGTTAACCACCTTTGTAGAGTGCTAGGCACTCAAAAAGCACTGGATAAAATATCAGTGTCGTTGCCATTATTTTTTGTTAGCTGCCTCAGGGTAAGTACAAATCTGGCCCTAAATTCAGCAGCCTTGACTTTATACCCTCAGTATGCCTTCAATTGCTTGTCTCTACCTTAACACTTGTTAGAGATCACACCTGGAGATTTCTATTCCTATATAAGACATCGTATATGAATGCAGAATGAAGATAGGAAGGAACAGCAGCACATGAGATACGCACTACAGCACAGACACAGATCTGCATAACAAAGAGCTTTGTGCCTTCTATGAAAAGCGAATTATATGAAGCTCATACAATTTTAACCCTACAGATACAACATCTCTTTTGAAACCTCCATGTCATTTCAGATAAATTACTCTGGAGAAGCAGGAACCTTTGTGAGTCTCATAATTTATTTTTGGGGGTGGCAGGCTGTAAGATAATGCTATGCTACAACAGAGTAAAGAATGTGCACCTCTTTACAGCTATGAAACAGAAAATATTTTGCATTCAAATGTGATTTTCCCAGAAGATTAGCAAACTAATTAGATAATGGGACATTTGAATACGCATTTTAATAGGATAAAAAAAATAACATCGGTGAATGTCCGGTACAAAACATTTACTGCAAAAGAATTTTTAAAAGGAGTATTAAGGAATTGCCAGACCATTATTCAATCTTTTCCAGCATCACTGCTCTAAAAGGAGCTCATTTCAGAGCCTTCAGATTAAAGACTAAAATATATCTACAGCATGATATACCTAGATGCTATGCCATGACAATATACCTATGAATTATACAGCTGTACCATGATGTCCTTTGATACCTTGGTATAATATGATATACTGAAGTACAGCCAGCAGGTAGACAAACAGCCCCAAGGATTTATCTCCTCCCAAACATTTATATAACCTCCTACCGTTGGATGTTCCATTACAGACTCCAAACAAGATTTAAATTTTGCATAAGGAAAACAAGAAAGAAGGGAGCAAGAGGGACCATTCTAATTAGCAGCCAGCCAGCACAGTGCCAAGGCTCTACATTTCTATCAGGATCTGGCAGAAGCCATGGCACACTGAAAGCACAATAGGCCTATGACTGATGAAGGGGCAGTGACATGCTCTGCTCTGCTGCTGCAAAAGGTGAATGGAAGTGTTGTCAGAACTGTTTGAGCCACTTGCATTGCTTTGGTGGCCACAGCTGTAGAAAAGGCCTCTGTTCTCACTCTTCCACACTATATTTCTCCACATTAACTATATGATCTCAAGATACTTAATCATGAAGAGCACTACCAGCCACCAATGCTTTGTGGCATTACCCTTCATTGCCTCTCCATCTTCACCTACGTAAAGCCATGTCTCTTCCAGTGTCCTCTGATCACAGCTTTCTAATTAAAGCCACTTCACCTTCTGAAGTACTTATTTACTCAAAGAAATGTGATCTATTGCCTGTATCTTATTTATCCATACCCCAGTGCTTACCAGTACTTCTACTTGGCAGCTGTGTATACATTTTTTAAATTAATATCAGAAAACAAATAGCTGAGGCAAGAGAATGTGCTGGCAAGACTACAAATGAAGAGTATAGAACTGATGGGATATTATAACAGACTTTAAATTTTGCTATAATATGTTCCCAATATAGTTTAAAAAAAACCCTGCAATTAAATCCAAGGAGAAGAAAAGACTGGCTTATTGCATGTAAATACCTGACAACTCTCAAAGCTAGCAATTTTAAGGATAAAAGAAAAACTTTTACTTACATAAATTGTTCTGGGATCTACTTTGTACACTGTTTAAAATAAATAAATAAAGATAAACAGATAAAAAACATACTTTATTTCTGGCCTGAAATCCTCTACTTTCAGCCTGCAAATCTTGGGTCCAGTTATACCTTTCTCTGCCAGACTGAAGAGCTAACTACAGTCTCACGCTAATTAAGGCTGTAGCCTTCTTCTAGATGAACTGAGTAGACTGAACTTATTTCACAGTCAGCTGTTGTGAAGCGATATATTATAAAGGGATAAAGTGAAGTTGTAAAAATAGGTGAATGAAAGTTGATTTCTGAAGATCATTAACAAGAGGTTTGCTAAGGAATCAGGGTCCCCTCCTTCTGTCATTATTCCTGTATTGGTGTAACATACACAGTCCCAGTTCACTGATGAGGCCACGGCTGCATAACTCTTTTCTGTCCCGTGCCCACTGAAGCTGGCTTGAACCTTTTTCTGAACTGAGGGTGATGGGCCCTTGCTCCCCTTTGTAAAATGCTGACACACCGATATAGCAAAGACCTTGCTTGTGACAAATGTGTGACAAAATCCTATTGGTGTTGTCAAGCTCATTAATCCAACCTATAGAAATATCTGCAGTATTGGAAAAAATGCCCAAGAAACAGCAATCTGTGTCACTTCTGAGTATAAAACACATCCCAGGAAGGGAGCATCATCTCGGTTGCTTAGCAGCTACACAACCATCAATTCTTTGAGTTATAAACAAAGCACATCTGTATGGACAATATACATCAGTGTGCTATAGAAGACTCTTATTCCTCTTCCACTGAAGTCAACACAAAGAATAAAACTTTGATAGATCTTATAAAAATATTCATTTTGTGCACTTTGACCTGGAGTCACATTCCTTTGAATGCATATTCATACAAGCCAGTACTACATTTTGTCACTTTGTCAAAAACTGAAATTTGGAATGAGAATCTCTGAGGATCTGAAAGCCATACCAAATGTAAAGGAAAGCAGATGGCTGTCTACACTGGGAAGTAGAATTCTTCAGATTCATAACAAAAATATTGCTAAGCCACTTAAAAATGGCTTTTCTTTTTAGCAGCATTTCTATTCCCTTCAAAACTGTTCAGCTAGAAACAAATGATTCAGTTTTTTTTGACTGATGCTTCCCTCTTGTTTTGAAAGGACAACTAAATTTCCTGACAAAAACAGAGAATAATTTATTCTGAATTATTTTTTGGAATATACTTACTGTTTTACAAATAGGCAAGGTTCCTTATGATTGTGTACACAGTGTCTCATAACTCTGGCTCTGCCCCTTGACTGGATTACTAAGTACTGCTATAGAACAAGCAATAAGTAACAGCAGCAGCTTAATTCACAGATCTCTGTACATGTTTTCACTTTACATACTTAACTATATAAATCATGGCATTATGGTTGTGTAGAGGATTAAATGAAAAATTAAACTCCTACACTGGACACTCAAATATTCATCTATTTCCTTTTGGCGTCCAAGCCCCAAGAACTAATGCAATCTCATTAAGGTTCCATAAAGCTTTAGATTTTTACAAAGCATCTAAATTGCCGTTAAGTGTGCCAGCACTTTCTTGTAGTTAGCACCATTTGTGACACTTCATACAGTATTTGGTCCCCCACAGGATGGGAGAGGCAGCGTTTGTGCCATACGGTTATACACAAATTTTGTATCTTCCTTCGAGGGAAACTGTTACGACTCCACAGGGGATTGTAGCTGAAACTGCAGTGATCGATGTCAGAATCAGAACAAACATATGAGGCTGTCACACCTCAGGAACAGGGCTTTTGAAGCAAAATAAAGTTCTAATTAATTCTTCTAATTAAGTTTCTCCATATGTAATACCCTATCTATCTCCTACAATAAAATCATTAATAAGGCAGCAATGTAACTCTCTGAAAAAAAATTTCCAGAACCAACCACCATTCTCTGCCTTAAACCTTCCAATTTTGACTAGTGTCTTATGAGTCTCTTTCAACAGGTCTTATTCAAAATGTGAATGAGACAATATCAACATGATATGGTCACAAAAGATTTATGTTCTGAAAATGTTTTTTGGAAGACTCTAGTGTCTGAGTTCATGAAAACATTTACTTTATATCCAGCTAGGCTTCATGGGATTCAAGGTCTCAGTGTTTTCAAGCCTTTCCAGGTGCAGGGATGAGGAAGAGTGAGGTCTGGGCATTTGATCCAAGCTGCCAACAGGATTATTTCATACAATGAGCATTGCATTCAAAAATGCAATAAAATAATTATAAATTAGAAAGCTTGCTGAGAAGTTCTCTCTCTTCTATTGATGGTTGTGATCCTGAGAATTTTTTGCCCTAATGCTGTACCCCTGAGCCCTTCCCTTCCTCCTGGAGCCATAGCACTGGCAGTGTCCAATACTTGCTGTCCATTGCTGGGAGTGCACAGCTGAGAGAATGAGCTGAGTGTAATTCTTGTATATTTTATATTGGTATTGGGATCTATGCTGGTTGTTTAGTATTATTGTTAATTATTTAGTTGTATCCTATTAAATCTATTTATATTTCAGCCCTCGTGTTTCCTAATTTTCCCTGATTTCCCTTCCCAAGTGGTGAGGGGTCATCGGGTGACAAACAATTATCTAAATGACAATAAATTGTTATGGGTTTTCCCAAGACATAACAATGATAAATCACAATATTAGTCTAGTCAAATCCTTCTCTGTGACAGTCATTATCTTTATGCTTGTTTTGTGCATTTGGGACTAACATTGTGTCATTGTGTCATGACTAACATTGTATTGCACCTTAAAGTTTGGATTACCTACTCAGAAATTTCAACATCCTGGCAGGCTTCTCTGTTCCAGTGTTTGTTTCCAGACAATTTATTGTGGTTGAAGCTCCTGGAATGAACTGCTCATCTATTGATGTCAATGAGAAAGTCGCTATTGTCTTCAGCAAGCCCAGAATTTAATATTCATCTCCTCTAAAGAAGAAATATGTGTTGCTCTTGGCAAAAATGCAGTGCACTGGTCTGATTTCAGTAAAAAAAAGGTAGTATGTGTGACATCAAAGGCCTATGTGGTCTAATATTCTGTTTCCACAATCTCCTAGCACCAAAATTCAGTACAAGGATGTTTCCCCAGCTTCTAACTATTTCCACTTCAAGGGATTCCTGGGCTATGTGTGCTTTCTGTGTATTTAGTTACCCGCAGTGAAGCTCTCTTCCATGAAATTATCCAGTTTCCCTCTGAGCTCATGATAAATTCCTTTGCATTCAGCAGCCATAATATCCTACATAAGGGTGTTCACAAGTCTACAACCAACCATGTGATGAATTGCTTCCCTCTGTCTGATTAGAACATGATTACCATTATTTTCATTCGATACTCTTCCTTCTTTTGTATAATCAGAGATAGAAAATAATTCCCATGCATTTCTCCAATCCTGCTGTGATTTTGTGTCTCTAACCCCACCTGTCTCTTTTGCAGTCAGAAGATTCCCAAATTACATAACTGTTCCTTCTCCAGAAACCATTTCATGCTTTTGATCCTTCTTTGCCTCCCCTGAACTAGATCATGCCAAACCGTCACCTTCCCACCAAGTGGTAACAACCATTTTGGAGCCAGATAGCTAAAGTCCACACAGCTTTTTCCTACATTCAACCAATTTATCTACATTGAATCCTATCTCACATCCTGTTGACTCATCATTCAGAACTGTTCTTTCCACCATTCTTCACAGTCAGCTGGTACTTCAGCTGCTACGAATAATTTACTACTTCTGGTGACCATATTGTTCATGTCCTTTTCCAGGTGACAAGAATCCCTAGTAGTAATCTGGTGGGAATGCAAAAAGGACAAAGTTTAGTTGGGCTATGGATTTTAATATATCGTGAATATCAAAAGGCAACTAGCAAGACTTCTAGAATTCCATGTGCTTTGTTTGCCCGCTGCCAGCATACAGGCAAATATGCCATAATATGCATATTATATAAAGAGGACAGTTGTATATAAGGTGTAAAAAAGAAAACTTGAAAGGATTGAGCTGACTGGGCATAGAGAAAACAAAAGGGAGAAAACAATGATCTTCCAGCTTGCAACAAAAATGAAGATGGCAAACCGTTATTCATGTCCACTGAGGATGGGGTAGGGAGTAATGAACTTAAATTGCTACAAAGGAGAAAATGCTTTATCATTAAGGACAATTAAAAACTGGAAAAGACTACCTGGAAAACCGGACTGTACATCACTGGTGGTTTTTAAATAAAGCCTAGACAAATATCTCCTAGGAAACGGTGTAGCTGCCTTTTTCATCTCAGCTTGGGGCTGTCAATGGCATGGGATTAAATGTGCAGGTCCATCTGAGCTCATCATCTCTCCATTGAGGAAACAGGGGAAAGTGTTCATTTCCTTCCTTACCGGAAGGATATAGGCCCTCTGCTAACACGATCTGGTTTCCAGAGGGGCTAAACTCCTCCAGCTTTCACTGGCTTATAAACAACATGTAGGTATCTGCAGTTCTTGACACCTTGGACTCGTTCTGCTTTAAGGGCTACCTAATGTGCTTTTACATTCAGCTACACAGGAACTAATTATATATTCTCTAATCATGTTCAAATAGTTAACTCATTTTACCTGTGAGATGAGGACATAGAAACATTCTAACCCTTGGCTGATGTGGTGTTTGGGGCTAGGGAAGAAAGAGTGTTTTCCAGGGCTTAACTCCTGAGACAGAATGGGTCTGTGATGAGTCTTGTACCCATTTCTTTGTTTTGTAGAGTTACTTTTTTCATCCCGCTTGAAATCTAGAGTGTTAAGTCCCTTAAGAAGAGATGGTAGCCTTCTTTTTTATTAATTAGTAGTTTCTGTGGTGTGGGGAAGGAGACAGCAAGGATATATCTGCCTTTATGGACATACTGCATAAATAATGCTAAACAGAAAACAAGTTGACTGTACTGAATGCTATTGAAACAAGGACTGAAAGTCTCTGTACCTCCCAAGCACTTGTTAGTACAAAGGCAGAAAAACACAATTACTTCTGTTCTGAATATCCCATACCAATTCAAACACTCAACCTGGATATTTGTAAGTTTATATGATAATGATGTATTTAAATGATAAATGATAATGTAAATGTCAGACATTGCCAGAAAGAAAATGCAGCAGAGTCTCTCTGCAATACACATAGAATATCACAAGATAAAGCGAGTTCCTCTTGGAGGTTAGGATTCAGAGCAATGAAGTAAATAGCTGAATGTTTGCAATAGCCACATTTGAATACCTGCAATTTGAGGGGG
>VZRU01005166.1:0-43470 GCA_013398155.1 Pedionomus torquatus | reverse complement strand
GATGGGGGTAGGGGGCGGAATCTTTTACAGGGGGGGGAAGATGGGGGAGGAGGAGTGCAATCAGAAGCAGAGCCAGATACCCAGACAGTGCAACCTGGAAGAATGCCACTGAAGTCAATCAAGCTCTGACAACTTGCAAAAGCTAAACTGCTGCTCTAGAATATTCTCTGAACACAAATCTTTCATATTATGCTGTCTCCCTTATCACAGCAGAAATTGCTCACAGAGCCAGACGATTTATTAGCTCTGAAACAGACACACTTCCATCAGCTCTGGGAAGACTTTGGACAAGTGCATGCTCCACAACTCAGAATACAGCAGGCTCTTTCTGAATCAGGACTTTTTTTTGTAAATTAAAACTTCAGACAGGTATTAATGAGAGTCTGCAACATCCCTATGCTTCAGGTAGCAAGCTAGATGGTCCTAGAGCTGTGATGTAATTAAAGTATGTGAAGTGAATCCTAACTTCCTGTTCCTCCATCAGTTACTGAATTGACATTAAAAAGTTCTAGGTTCCTGAAAATGAACCCACCATGAATGTAGATATGCAAATGAATGCCTAGCTTTTGGGAAGGATGGGTTAATCCTTCAGCTGACTTCAAGCATGAAACTAAAATGTTATCTTGAATTTTTTTTCTCTTCACTAAAGCTGAAAGCTGTGAAACTGATAGAAGGCAGGGTCCCGGACAAGATTTCAATCTCCTGATTAATGTAATTTTGTTGACATAGTATGTTTAGATCTCTGCAAAGCATTTCACTTAATGCCATATAACAGTCTGATTTCAAAAATTCAGCACTACCTAAAGTTTAATGCTATATGTATTGAACTGTAATGGTAAATAGAGCCACCAGCTCAAAAGGATGGACAAAACAGTTCTAAGTTTGAAAGTGGCAGAGTTTATTAGACACNAAAAAAAAAAAAAAAAAGAGAGAGAAAACAAGAATTCTGGATGATGCTATTGCTCATTGGTACAAATTGTTACAAATGGACAAAACAGTTCTAAGTTTGAAAGTGGCAGAGTTTATTAGACACTAAGCCAAAGCAATTAACATTATAAACACTCACTTCATTATTGATTCAGAAATGCTTTTGATTTAATGATAACAAAAAGGTGCTCCTCTGAAAAACCAGAAAGGATTTTTGTGAAATCAGCTTCTGGCTTTCTGCATAAGGCAGACTAGCAGACCTTCCAGATTTTAATCATGACTGAAGCAGAGCACACTCTTTAGGAAATCTGCATTCTTGACTTAAAACTGCCAGTCATGGAGACTCCATCAAACACTTCATAAATTGCTCTATTGACTAGTTGTTTTCATTTGTTTTAGTAAAAACAAATACATACTCACTCAAAAAAGAGCAATGATTCTCATGTTCAGGCTAAATGGAATTATGCTCAGGCTTCTGGTCTGGCAGCATTATTTGCCAGCTTGACAGAAGAGTCCTGCCTACAGTCAATGGTGTTTGAGCAGAAGTGATAGAGTACGTATGAGGTAGTGCATAGCAGCCTCTGCGACTTTCGGGAGTCCCCTGCACTCTTGCTGCCTTCTGAAAGAGAAACAAAATGGGAACAGATGATAACAGCTTATACTTTTCTGAGTGGCCAGAGTCAAATTATAGACAAAATTCCTTCAGTTTCCCTGGTGCCAGAACCCAGTACACAACACCAGAGAGTGCAGAGGTCTCACTTGGGGAGAATTAGTTCTGGCACCTACATAGACTTCCTCTTTTCTTTGCCAGTTATAAAAGCAGACATAAAGGACTGATTATATAAGAATCAAAACAGATGCCTGTTCTTAATAAAGGAACACGTACCAAAAGAATGTAGCCTTTTTAACTGCTCTAAATTAAATCAACATCTCCTCTAAAAGCATTGTGTAACCCACTAAAATCCAAAATCTATACATTCCTCTCAGAGAATAAATGTATGGTTATAAGCCATCCTTTTTAGATAAGGAAGTAACAAATATCTGATAATTAAATACATTACCAGTATAGCAATGCTCACCGGGAACTTATTGACTGAATCTCAAGACAGCAAAAATAGCATACCAAAGCGAGAGGCGCAAAAACTTAGGAGAAAGAGTAAACAGAATTACATTAATAACTATTGACAGAGGTGAAGAATTTTACATTGCACAGGGATTTTCTAATTTGTTAATTCTGCCTGGCAGACTTGACAAAAATTACATTACTAGACACCATTATCTCATGAAATGTCTGTCTGTGTGCTTTGAACCTTACACATTTGACTTTTCCATTCTACCTAATGACAAAAAGGTTATTCATTTAAAACTCCAAATACAATTTTATCCTTTGTGATACCAAATTAAAATAAATAAATTGCATTTTTCTACTCTATCATATTTGCATAGGTATTAATGGATATACATAGACTCTCTCAATTTTTTTAATTTATTAAAAGCAACTATAAAACAATGTACATATTTTAAGCATTAAAGCATATTTCTGCAAATTACATTTAACACTTCAGTCATAAAAAGACCTTTCACTTGATGTAGAACAGCTATTGTGATCTAATGTGCTATCATTGAGACTTTTGAAACTTCTGAATATTACCAGGGGTCGAATTCTTTGGCGTAAATCATGAGTGCATTTGGTTTTAGGTTGATTCTCACTAGAGCCTGTTATCTACAAGAGACTACAGTCTAAAGCCTTGTGAATAGTTCAAATACACCACAGGACTCGTTTATCAGCTGGCCAAATAGTAATAAAATAAATTCTAATGATTGCTGCCTTTCTGAAATGGTGATGTACTTAGACTTGTATAGGTCGGTTTCCAAAGCTCTTATGAATTTAATAGGCCCCATTTCTGAGAGTTGTAAACTTCTGCCTGAGCTGATTTTTGGCATGTTGTTCTGAAATGGTATTGATTTGGCTGGGATAGTACACAACAAATGATAAAATACATGACCTCTCAGGAGGGCAATTGCTCATAACCTATTAATGAACGTGCTTAATATTACTGTAAAGTTAGTATCTCTTAGTGCATACAAAGTGTCAGTCATCTATTTTTGCCACCCATTTTTGCTCTGAAACCTGCTATGGAAGTGGGTTCAACCTTGCTGCTGAAACTGGTGTTGTAAGAGCAGGAGACATCAACAGTACACATGAATCTCTCCTGAAGGGTCTAGTTTTAGGCATAGAAAGGCAGAGCTGATACAACAGAAGACAGCACCATGTGCCGTGAAATGTTTGCAGTTTGCCCATTTGATCAGGAGCTTACATAGCTATCTGACACTATACTGAAACCTTTTAAGATTTTTTTTATCCGTGTTGCTTCATACATCTGCCAAATAGCCTTTTTAAAGAACATCTGACAAAGACCTGACAAGAAGCAAAAAGATTGCAGGTTTGTTCCAGTCAAGAGGCTGAAAATTGTATTTTTGAAGCATCAGAGGAAAAGCAATACATTAACACATCTCATTTTCAGCACAGTTGAATCCTCTTTAAAATGTCAATATAGTGTTCTAAAAGCTGTCTTTATGGCATTTCTTCCTTCTTGAAGGCTGCCTCCCAACATCGTTTCATATCAGTATGTCTTCTGGTCCTCCCTGACAAATTCAATCAGGTCACTTGCCTAGACAGAAGGGAGCTTGTGTTTGGATTTTCTGTGTTTGACTAGGAAAACACCCTTTTTCCCCCAAAGCTGCTGCTGCTGCCCTTCAAATCTTCAAAAGGTATTCTCAAAATTCTGTAGCACACAGAAAACAACTACTTTCATGTCCTGACCACTCTAATGTAACACTGCTTACTAAAAAATAGCCCCCTCTGATGTTTATTGAAGTGAACACAGTTCACAAGGAGAAAAAAAATAATTTCTTAAAAATCCAAATTTTTTGATGACTTTAAGTCAAACTCCTCATTCCCACATTTCCTATAACAATCTAAGTATTCATACTGGTGTGTTTTCTCTGGCAGCATTCACTTTGAAGTAAGGGCATTGAAATGTGTTGCTTTTGTATAAGAGATGATTGCTGTAAAGAGGCATTCACACGAACAGGTGGGAGAAGAAGTAGGACAGCTCTTAAATTTGTTGTATACTGCTATACAACAACTAGTTGCAAAAGGATGTGATCGGCTTGAAGCAATTAAAGCAATCTTGGAGCCTCCAAATCATATTATGTTTGTGCTCATCAGCTTGGAGTCGTTTAGGCTGATCTTGACGATGCTAATCCTTTTGGAAATGTTTGTTGAAAGTAGAGACCAAGCAAACGTATTCATTTCAACTTCAAAATTGACCAGGTGGACCAGTTATGGTGGACACCTGCTATGAAGCCACATGAAGCCAGCACTATGTGATGGGGAGCAGAGCCAGGATTTGAGGTATCTGAGTGTCTTCCCAGTTTGGAGAAATTAAGACAAGACATTGGGAACATGAACTCTCCCTTGGAATAGTCTTCAAACAGGCTATAATACCCCATGTTCTGAGCATTTGACTGATAATACTTATTTAAAAAAAAAACATTAATACTGTTAAACAACAAAGGAAATTTAAATGCAGCTCAGGAGCTAACCTTCTTTCCTTGTGAGGATTCAGAAGTATTATCTAAGTACCCATGAGTTATTACTCATCAGCCCTTATGAAAAGAATTAAGTATTTGGTCAATTTTGAAGATGAGAGATAAACAAGGGTTAGGCTTCATTTATATTTCTCTAATTCTGGTGTATAGTGAGTTTAATAGGAATAGAATAGTCTTCATATAGCCAGGACAGCTCTCTAGCAATGTTGTTATGCAAGTACACAGTCAGACAAAATCCAGAGCACACTGGAAACATAACACTTAGGTCTGGATTCCTCTCCCTAAATCTCAGAAAGAAGGATCCTCAAATTAGCTGGGTGAAATTA
Source organism: Pedionomus torquatus (assembly GCA_013398155.1). Classification (NCBI taxonomy): domain Eukaryota; kingdom Metazoa; phylum Chordata; class Aves; order Charadriiformes; family Pedionomidae; genus Pedionomus; species Pedionomus torquatus. Next base: position 38,602 of record VZRU01005166.1, on the reverse strand, counting down.
GTTACAATTCATAATTGTAATACATGCAAGCAAAATTTGAATTTCTTTTCTATCTGAAGCTCAAAAATCTGGATTCATCTAGACTTTAATTGCTATATGAACCACCCTGCTAGGGTCACTAGTCTTGCTTTCTATTTTTAATTCCACCTGATCCTGCTTATGCTTTCTGTCCTGTTCTTTAGAGTTCTCTGGCTTAGATTCCTTCTTTATCATTTAGAAAGGACCTTGGTTTTTAGAAAAGAGGAGACATTTCCAGCTGTACCCAATTTGGGTTAAGACCCCAAATCCAAACGTGACACAGTTCCACCTGGCCAAGTAGCTAAAACTAAGTAATGTTTTCTAGCCAACTCCCTCATCACAAAAACTAAAAAAAGATGATACTGATGAAGGGAAAGACTGTTACCAGTGTAATAAAATTACTAGTATACCCCACTACTATTTCATTGAAAGAAGAAACATGCAGGTTTCTTATGGACAGAATATGCACATTTTGTGACCAGCTTGAGTTGATAAATTGCAGCATTTGCTGTGACAATTCATTAAAGCTACAGTTACAGATTTTTCCAACTGGGGTTGACCAAGAAAAATAATAAGCAGACTTTTGCTATCAGGCTTACACAGCTGTGGGACAATATTCTATCTGAAAACCGGAGAAGAAACAAAATCAGAACTAGTGAAGCCCTGGTAATTTTGAAAACATTGCCCATCATGTCAGCTGGAACTCTTTCTTACAGAGGTATTATTACCAAACTGAGTATAAACTGATGCGAATCATTCTATGAAACTACTTGCAAATCATGAACCATCAGATGTGGCTGTAAAATCTGCAATTGCAATTTAGGTTGAAGGGTTCTTTGATTGTAATTAAACTCTAAATCCAAGAGAGGAAAGGCGAATTGTCATGTTCTCCACATGGTATTTAATTTTCAGATGCTGTTCCTTCACCTTTTTCCTCTAGCAGCAAAACTCTGGAGTACGAATTATCAAAAGAGAACTATAATTTTAGATCTGACACAAAAAAATATGGGTCACTCATAGACACTATGCATCTGTTATCATAACCCTAAACACATGATTACCTGGTAGATTGAACTTAGAGCTTCTAGAAGAGAAAGCTGCTGTTTCTCCTTTGAGTAACAGTTTATCTTCAACAAATAATCACAGGCACACTTTTTCAACTTATGACCGCAATCAAGGTAAAGCATAAAGCACTTGGTAAGTTGCAGGTGTCTCCTGGAGAATAAAGATGACCTGGGGCTGAAAGCTAAGACCCAAGAATTTCACAATAAGATATTAAATAGATCTCATTTTTCAGTAGAGCACTGAATATGGTGCAGCAGCCATAAAGCTGTCTTAAAATTGAGACCTAGAAATCGAGGTAAAAATTCTAAGTAAGGAATTGGAGAAAGCCTAAGTGTTAACAGGGATGGCAGGATTCTACTTTTTGGAGTTCTTAAAGACTCAGTCTTGGAACTGATGTTAGCAAATGTGTTTACAAATGGCATCAACCGAAAGAAAAGAAGTTTCACAGTTGCCAATGAAGTTTCACAGTGACATAAAATGTAGACACAACACGTGAGTACATCACATGTGAAGAATGGTGTGAGCTTGAGGAAATAAGCAAAATAAAAATTTGAGTCAAAATACAAATTTAATTCCACGAAGTCAGATTTTATTGACAACGACAAAAAATTCCAAAATTTTCTGAGTTGCAGAAAGGGAATTGACAGTTTGAAACTATTTAGGATATGTAATTGATATTTACTTGTGGAAGCAAACCCACTTTTTAATAGACTAGTAATTATGATTGATATAATTGAACAATTTTATGCTGTGAACCAGTAGCACAGCTTCATGTACATTCACTTATCAGTATTTTTATCTAGATTTGTTACAGGAAATTGTAACTTCAACATTCTTAATCACAATTCATGTCTATCTTTTGATTGATTTCCTTTGGAAATAAGACCTATGTGATAATATCGTCTGAGTGTCTTCACTAATAAACTGTGGCAATATTGGTCATTTTTCTGTTCAAGAAGAAAGAAGGGTTGACATTTCAAAGATGATTATGCTCTTACTGTCATCACAAAAAATAGGGTGCCAGGAGAACAGAGTCTCTTGAAATATGAACACATGATCTCACACAGAAAACCTGCAAGAGAGAAAGACCTCATAATTCTCCAGCTGTAGAAAAAGCTTCTACCAAAAGACCTAAGACTTTAGTCCTGGAGAAACTTAATTAATGCAAAAGATATGTATATTAAAATACAAGATCTTCTACAGATTCAGTGTATCGGTCACACATATTTGCCACCAACAGGCAAGTGCTGGTGCTCATTCCTGGTTAAATGAATAGCATGCAAAGCTCGTGGCTGAGAGATACTTTTAGGAAATTATGATTTGGTCCTTACTTGGAAGAGGGCATTTCAATGTTTTGGTGCCTCCCAGGTGAACAGTAATAGCAGACTGCACAATGCATATCATATATAAACATGTTCACTGATGTGCCTATTTGTATTTTGTTTACCTGCTTTGCATGCTTCTTTCTCCTGACCGGGAAAGTTAGAGACCTACCTGGGGCTATTTTTTTCTTCCCACAGTCTTTCCATGGCACTGGGAACAAAATACGGGAGGGAAGGAAGGGTGTTGCCTAAAATTCCTGTTATCTAATCTAATATTTATATTGTTGCCTGACAGTGTTTGTATAAGAACCTCACAGATACTGTATATTATATAATGCTGTGGAATTGATTTTTTCTTATGCTTGATTTGTAAATGGTGCAAAGATAAGAAAGATGTCTTTGTAAAGTATATTCTGATATTCAAATATGGAAGAACCAGTTAAAGATACAGTTTAATGCACATCTTAATTTGGAATTGAAAAAAGTTGGGCAGAAAAGGTCGATACCGGCTTCTATAGCCCAGAAAATACCAATATAAGCAGCCAAATTAATACCTGAATACTTTCTAAGCATCCAAACAATCTTCAAAGTTATCGTACATGTAACTACCCAAATCAGAACCTGGGATTACCAGGTAGCATTTTAGTGAACAGTTTTCCTAACTCATCCTCAAATGCCACAATTGCATTTAGAGGGAACATGAAAACCTCATGAGTATATTTTGTGAGATGCTTACCCAAAGATAGGATACATTTGGCAAATTACACAATGAAAAGTTATTGTAGTTTACCAGCTAAGACATATTTTTTAAAGTCTTTAGAATTATTTGTAGAAGATACAGGAATGGCTCATGAGGATTTGTGTTATTAAATATATTTGAAGATGTCTTTATAATCTGTAATTAAACATTTGCTTTTCTGGAACAAGCATCATTTTTTCTTCCGTACACCTGCCAGGTATTGAAAGAATGTCCATATAAAGCTAAGAAAGTTGTGACACATATTCCTTTGGGGGAAGAAATCTCATGAAATTAATGTCTTGGTGATGGTGGTGGTCTGGAAAAGCATATTTAGTCACTTAGTCAGTATCAGTAAGTGTTTCTTGCCCTGCTGCAATGACAAGGGTAGAGAACAGTGCTCCCAGGAGTCTGAGGAAAAATGTGTTCAGAAAGGCTGTTTCAGAGTGTATAAATTAGCATAACACAAGGACATGAACTAAGGAAAAATAGAGGTTCATAAAAGTGATACAGAGAAAAATAAGATTACCACACTGTGGAGCACTTAAAAAGAGTGGTTAAGGTCCCATCACCAGCACTACTACAGCTCAGTGAGACAAAGCAGTGTGATCTGAATTTCAATGCTATGCAAGGAAGATGTTGGGAATGCATTAGAAACCTGTGGAGCAATTCACAAATTTCCAGCAGACTTGCTATGTCTGCTTTGGGACTACATCTATTAGAAGACAGAGATGCCTTCTTCCAAAATTAGCTCACTCAAAATTCCTGCTCAGCTTCCATCTAATCCTGAAGGTACTTAACATGGCCAGGAGGTTCAGATTGGCTATTAGGGAAAATTTTTACACTGAAAGGGTTACTAAGCATTGGAATGGGCTGCCCAGGGAAGTGGTTGAGGCACCATCCCTGGAGGTATTTAAAATACGCGGTGACATAGTGTTTAGTGATATGGTTTAGTGATGGTTTTTATCACAGTTAGGTTGATGGTTGGATTAGATGATCTTAAATGTCCCTTCCAATCTAGACTACTCTAAGATTTTATGACTGCTTTTGTCTTGATGAACACATGAAGGTAAGTACCTACCCCAGCTCTTAGTCCCATTCAGCTCACAATGTAGCACAGGCCCCTACTTGTCACCCTTGCAGTATGGCTGATATTCTCAAATAAAACTAGTCAGATAACAAAACTGATCCAGAGAGGGACGCGATCTCTGTGAACTCACTGCTCTGTCAGAGTATTCATCTAAACTACATGTAATTTGTCTTCCTTCCCCACTCCTGCAAGAAGATACTTTCCACACACACCTCACTCATTATTGCTTTAGAAAATAACGGCTTCCTCAGACTTTCTTACTAAATATATGCTTTTCAAAGAATAATTTAGATTTCTATTAAAAAAGGAGACCCTTACCTGGTATACGTTGCCAGTGTTTTATATTAGGTACTCAGCAACTGGAGTCTAGCACTGACCTCTCTCAGGGAAACCCCATAGTTACTAGGCTGTAAAATCATTCTCACACTTACTTGCCATGGTCTAGTAAGCATTTCAGTTATTTTAAATACAGTGGAAGTGCCACAGGAGGAACTGACAGCTGCGTCCCACCCTTGAGTCAGGACGGCTCTTACAAAGCCAGGGCTTCTGCTCTCCCCAGGAACTGCCTTTTCTCACGTACCATACCTTAAAGTAAAGGCTCCAGCACCGAGCAGGCGGATGCAGGAAAGCCACACGGTCCTCTGCGCAGAAGGCCAATGACTTCAGCTGACTTTGCTGGCACAGGACTGGGGACACAGCTAAATGTTCCTGTATTTGCTGCCTGCCCCTACAGCAATATAAATACCTGACAGGTATTGTCAGACCCCACTCCGCAGCTGCATTCACTACGAGAATCACGCTTTCTACCAGAAATTTTTTGGCTGGTGAAAGAAGTAAACTCCTTTGATGCATTCCCTGAAGGATCCATGGCTGTTGTTGTTGTTGTTTTTGTTCCAGTTGCTTTCTTGTTCAGCACAAATGCAATGAAGAGGCACCAGCCTGCCAAAAAACCTTCATCGCCTTCAGTAATTGAGTACTATCTCTTAGGCACCTCAGTACCAGTCACCTTGGGATTAACATTTAGCCCACAACAAAGTAGCTGAACTTTAATTCCCTTTCTCATGTGAATAAAGCCCCTGAGCCCATGATTAAATCAACCTGTTTTTCAAACACTCAGGAGCTGTGAAGCACGTTTGGTAACACCAGCTAAGAAAACTATGCGACGGTTTAATTTTCAGTTAGAGCCTCCACAACGTGGATTTTTATTTCCATGAGGGAGATGGTATTGCTAGCTATCCCATCTTTACTTGCCAGGATGGAACATTTTCTTTGGTTTGGACTTAACTGCAGCTCTAAAAAATTTGGCAAATCTGATGAACATCCTGCATGTGTCTCCTAGACTAGGGCTAATTAAACATTTCCTTTTGCTGTAATAAAATACATCTATTATAAAGATAATTTTGATTTTTACAAACCTACTGATTTTTCTGCACTTCAGGTAGATTCATGATCAGGCATATTCTTGCAAAATACGACTACTCCATTAGCTGTGTCTTTGTACTTCACAGTACAAGATGTAATTTCTGAAAAAAAACAGAAAGACAAAACCGCAACTTGAACTATACAGATTTTTTTGTCTGTGGTTGTAAACATTTTTCACAGTGAATGTTTTGTGCTTAAGATGATCCAAAATTCCATTTATCATGAAAACCACATCTGTACGTCTTCAAATAAGTAATTCTTTCCATTAGAGAATCAGGCAATGACACCTTTTCTTAGATGGATTTGTAAAATGAGGTGTTCAGAAACCACTACAGTCATAATACAGAATCAGAGGATTTTTCTAGATGTTAAACCATACTTACGGTTTCTGGTCTTTGTATTAATATCTCAAAGCAATAATTCAGGTGTCAATACAGCCAAATATGACCATAGTCATGTAGCTTTTTGGGCTGCCAGTGCTCTGGCATTACTGTGAGGGTGGTGAGACACTGGAACATGTTGCCCAGAGACGCTCTGGACACCCCATCTCTGGAGGTGTTCAAGGCCAGGCTGGATGGGGCTTTGAGCAACCTGCTCTAGCAGGGGGGGTTGGAACTCGATGATCTTTAAGGTCCCTTCCAATTCTAACCATTCTATGATTCTATGATTCTGGGCTGCCAGCACACGCTGCGAGCTAGTGTCAAGCTTCTCATCCACCATCACTCCCAAGTCCTTCTTGTCAGAGCTGATCTCCAGCCATTCTCTGCCCAACCTCTATTTGTGCCTGGGATTGCCATGGCCCAGGTGTAGGACCTTATACTTGGCTTGGTTGAACTTCATAAGGTTTGCATTAGCCCACCTCTCAAGCCTGTCCAGGTTCCTCTGGATGGCATCCCTTCCCTCCAGCATCCCTTCCCTCCCAACTGCACCACACAGCTTGGTGTCACCAGGAAACTTGTTGAGGGTGCATTCTATCCCACTGTCCATATCACTGACAAAGATGTTAAACAGCACTGACCCCAGTACCAACCCCTGAGGACCACTTGTCACTGGCTTTCTCTTGGACGTTTTGCTATTGACCACAACCTTAAATTATAACTTCACCAATGTATTTGGGTCTTCATTTTTAGTGCATGTTCTGAAACTGTTCTTTGCAAAATCCATATGTCAGCTGAATAGTTACTTCGCTTCATGGAAAAAACACTCTGTGTTCTCCTACTGTTATATTTATCTACACTGTAAATTTCTACTACAGACAAATCTTTCTAGAGGAAAAATAAAGTGCAGCAAGAGACTTCAGCCAATTAATTGGCTTTATTGGCTTGGACATTCAGCACCTTGTAGTTTCTTTTTTTTTTGTTTACAGGGAACACAGAAAGTATCTTTCCGTTACCTGCTTCTCCATCATCCCAAACTAATTGGGCCAATGTCTCACAAATTGCCTAATTGGCTGAACATTCCTAGCCTTCTGATTTTAATCAGGGACACATGGCGCATATCAATAGCCTGCTTCATTACGCCTGAAGAAGATCCAGGCTACTGTCCATTTTCAATTAAATTGTATTTAAAAAGAACAGCAACTTGACCTTTTGAAATACTGCATAATAGGTTTAAAAACTTAAGCTGCTTTTTTTTTTTTTCCTTTCTGGAACAACTAACAAATAGACATAAGAACCCCTTATTGCAGCGTATCACCAAGGAGCAACCTTTGACACAGGGTTGGATCTATCAGCTACATCTTATGATGATAATAACATCTGAAAAAAAAATCAACTGCAAAAGAATACAGAGTTGGGTGTCTCTACAGACTTGGGGGTTCCTGTTAGCATTTATTTTACACAAGGACCTAGAAGCCACAAAAAAAAAGAGTGGGCCAGACCAAATCATGTAATATGAGAGGGCTCCAATCCCAATAGGCTGACTCTTTAAACTAACAACTCTAGGAAAGAGAAAAATTACAAAAGACCTTGAGAAGGTTAAAAAGCAGGTGAGTGACAGAGCTGCAACAGAATATAAGTCTTTTAATTTCTAGGATGCCAATTCAAAAGGCATAAGGAGAAATATTTGTTTTGTCTTAGCATCTGATATTCTAAGACACTCATGACATCCCTGAAAGGCCATGAAACACACGAGAAGATTTTACCATCAGCACAATTTCCCTCCACTTCACATTACAGAGGTCTACCTGTGGTGAGAGTGGTTGTCAGCAAGTATAGTCCTGTGCATGAGCCAAAAGGAGAACTGCATTAGGAGCAATACATTAGATAGTCAAAGACACCACCACTCAGGATTTTTTAGCTACTACATGAGATTCAATAAGCATCCTGTTGAAGACTGGACAGAGGACAGCAGAAGTTTTTTACTGTGAAATATCAGCAGCACTGGGAAGGCTGAAAGAAAGATCACACCTCTTCAGTATGCGCTGGCCTTGTTGTTGGAAACCTCTCTGGTCTATTTAAGTTGACACATTGTGTTGAGCGGCAGTTGAGTACACTCTTCTCTGTAACATAAAATCTGTAATTCATGTGTCCCAGTGCTTAGGAATAATATTTTTCTCCAGATTGAATGTCACTGTGGCTTGTGCAAGTGAAAAGTGACAAAGCCCTATCATGTTTCTAGAGCTCAGGAACAGTCCCACACACACTAAGCTTTTTCATCACCAAATGAGATGGAAGCATAAAAAAACCCCAAACATGACAACAAAACTCTTAAAAAAGAGAAAATTATTCACTAAGAACAATAGTCTTAACAATGGATACATATCATCCTTCCAGACTGAGGTCAGAGGTGACTTTAATTTTTGTAATTGAATATTAGAGGCGTTGAATGCCCTTGATCCATAACAATGCATCTATTTTCTCGCTAAACAATCACCTACCACCCTCCAGCTGGGAATTCATCTGGCAGATGCAAGAAAACTACCCTTAATTCAAGTTTAAATAATTATTTCTTTATTGACAGATTTATCAATGAAAATAAATCTATTATTTTTGGAAGCGCATTTCTTTTAAATAGTTCCCTACATACATGTAGCCACAACACTACTAAAGAAAGAGGAAACATAATTAAACTTCTCAGAAAAGAAGTGTACAATGTGGACTCTACAGGATATTTATAGAGGCTCTTCCAGGGTCCTGGGTAATCAGAAGCCTTAAATATTCTAACATGCATACCTGGAAGTACCATTCTGTTTTTCTTGCTGACACTTGTGCTAACTTTAGGGAAAAAGAACCTTTCTGATTTCTAATTCTTCTGTCCTAGGCACCTTCAAAACACAGACCTTCAAAATCCTGGTGTAGATATCTTAGACCAAAAATATTTGTGGATAGTTCAGCTAGCCTGCTAAACGCATCAGGGTTCAGGAGAAACACAAGTTATTCTTTGTTGTTCATCTCAGGTACTCTCTCTTGAACAACTAACCACACACATCCAGATCCCACAGCAGCCAGCTGACGCTAGTTCTGTCCAGGCTAGACAAAAGATATAGTTGTTAAGTGAAGGTAATTAGGCGTTTCAAAGACTTACCAGATAAAATAGTGAGTTTGTTGTCACTGGAAGTCTTGAAACAGAATGTCGTGTCTTTCTAAAAGCCTCATTTTCCATCTCAGGAAGAATAATTTCTGCTGGGAGTTCAGTTCTCTGGTCTGGCTTTTACAGGAGGACAGATAAACCAATTCAAAGGGGCTCTTCTAGCCTCTAAATCAGTGAACAAAGAAACAGCAAATATTTCCACGATTAGCTAGCAAAGCAGGTTCAAGACGAAATGAACACAAACTTGTACCTAAGAAGTTCCATCTAAACATGAGGAGGAACCTCTTCACTTTGAGGGTGGCAGAGCACTGAAACAGGCTGCTCAGAAAGGTGGTGGAGTCTCCATCTCCAGAGATATTCAAAACCTGCCTGGACAAGTTCCTGTGCAACCTGCTCTACGAGGACCAACTTCGGCAGGGCGGTTGGACTAGATGATCTCCAGAGGTCCCTTCCAACCCCTTATCATTTTGTGATTCTGTGATTAGGTTGATTATACTGAAGAAAAAGAATAAAAAGAATGAAAAAAATGGGGCTTGCCTACTAACATTCAGAATTTGGAAAGAAATAAGCATTTGAAATAACAATCAATATCAATAAAGCAGAAAAGTTCTACCATGCTTGACCATCTTCTTCATCCCCACACAGGGTATTTGTTTCTGTATATTTTATTGTTTTGGCTGATATATCCTAAAGGTCACAAAGTAAGTTTACCTTGCCTTTTGCATGAGGCTATTGGACACCTTAATAAATTCCACTAAAAGGGCCACCTTTCACAATTCAGTTGACATTTGGCTGCTTGTGACTTCTGCAGAGCAACTTCTTGTGACAGAAAATAAATGCGATCTATCTAGGAATACAGTACATGCACAGTAGAGAGTAGGAAAAAATCTCAGAAGAAAATAACATCAGAATCATCTTTAACATGACCATGACCATTTTCATACATTTTAATTGTTAGAAAATTGACACTCAAAGAAGCACTAATGTGATTCTTCTTCAATATTTAGGGATAAGATATTAGAGTCAAGTATCGCATTTTTGATGTAGTGGTTCAAGTAGAAAAAGCAACTACAGAGTAAACTGAGAAAGAGATTTACCTAAGTACATACAAAAAAGGGCACAACAGGCTTTGGTGACTGACTTCAGCTGCTTTATCTTCACTGTACATACGAATTAAGTGATGTGTAAAATGAAATTAAAGGAGTCTTACCCAAGTACCTAATTGCTAATTGTAGATTCCCCCCCAAAAAAACCCAACTTAATCAGCTGGGAAAAAAATATCACATCATAGTTTGTTGCCTGTCCTTTGCCACTCACTACAATTCCTCTTCTTTTTGAGCACTTGAGCACTGGCTCACAAAACTACTCCAAAAGTTTGGAAGGTGATAATTGTTAGCTTGGGCTGACTTGCCATTTTCCTTGGGTTCCTTATCTCCTCTTGTTCCCCTTAAACAAGTTTAAATATAAAAGCAATAAAACCTAATTCTTGCAAAACAAAATGCTATCTTCTGGATTATGAAATAGAAAACACACTTTAAAAAGTAAAGTGTATAATAAATAAATTGACATTTAAAACATACCTGGCATGGATGTTCTTTGTTATTTCCTTATATAAAGGCAGTGCCAAGTGTAGCCACTTCTAAAGAGAAGCTAAAGGGTTTCAATTAGATCTGCAAGCCCATCAGAAGTAAGTACAAACTGCAGATGGAAAACACCAGTCAGAATTGTCTTTCAGAAGGGGCCCTGTTTAAGCCTTTATTCAGAAGTAGAAGCTGAAGTTGCTGCAGCTCAGTAGAATTTGTTATCTGAAACATTTTCATTTCCTGCTGCCCTAAAAGGTTAGCTTGGAAGCTAGCAATCTATCCTTCATAAATATGCCTTTCTAACTTTTAATATGTTTTCAACTTTTCTTGAAGTCCATTCCTGGCACACTTATAACAGATGAGAGAGTAGAAAGCTTGGAAAGCTTCCTTTTCTTTTCTATTAGTTTGGGGAGTTCAGCTGTCTCCAAACTCAGGAGACACCCAGACTCTACAAATTACTTTCATATTAATGTTTAAGTACTTGAAATACGTTAAGTGCTGTATTAGTACTCAAATGTACTCCCATTTCTAACTATTCCAAACACCATTCTCTCTCTAAGATCACTAAGATCTTAGTCTGCATAAACCAAGAATTCCCCTCCTTTTCAAGGCTAAATCCACTAGTGTCAAAGCACACTAAGCAGATTAATCTTCATTGAGAACACAGTGAAGTTTTCTCTCATAAGGCCAAACAGTGCTACCTCCTATTCATCTAAATGCCAAAGAAGGCAGAGTCAACTCTCTCACTTGCTTTGGGGATTTAAAACCCACAACAATTGCTTCTCTGGAGAATCTTCTACCTAATAAGCCTAGAGGGTTTTACGGGAAAAGTTCATCTGACCAGATAAGAGTGAGGGCATGAATCAATAATTTACTAAGTTACGAGTCCTGCTCCAGCTCCTGGTCCTAGTAAAGAAGAACATGCCCTCAGCCACTGGGGAAAAAACAGAAAGCTTCTTAAGGAAGAAAATCAAAATAAGACCCACATTTCCCAGCTAAATACACTGTTAGTCAGTCACACACTCTCAGGCTCTCACTATTTTCAGTTAAAACAATTCTTATTTCAGTTGCAGGGCAAGGGACAAAGAACCTTCTACCAGCACCACGAGGGGCTGCTATCCTCACTATTGAATTGCTTGTGCCACCTCTCGGTTCTGGCCTCCAGCTCAGAGGGTGGAGGAAGGACAGCATAAACCAGTAGCAACCTAAAGAAGGATGGAGAAGCAGCAGTTCCTTAAATCTCATCACAGCTCTCAGTTTCAGTTCTGCAATTTGCTCTTCTGAAAAGGAAGATGATATGCACAGCAGTACTGGGAGGACTAGATGGCCAACACCTGCAAACATAGCTAAAGGCATAAATCTACTTTCTGATCAATATGATTTTGACGACTGTTAAACATGATCAATCCAATTTCCCCCTCAGTTACCTGTCTGCAATCCAGATTTTCAGTGAATAAAGCATGGCAAATTTATTATAGAACAGTACTGCCCTCCTGTGGCCAAGGACTATTCCGAAGAAACAAATAGTATGAAGGTTCCCCTTTCTTTTTCACTTGTCGGTTTCTCATTCACAGCCTCAGACACCGGACAATCTTTCTGAAGGGAACTCAGAACTGTGAGACTCCCTTCCAAACCCATCCAAAACCTAGGTCCAAAGCTGGCTTTGGCATGTTATGACAAAACAGAAAGAGTAAGAAGTAGACGTGATGCCAGTACCTCTGGCTCCTTATATTTCTCCTAATGATGTTATGCATAGCAGAAATTATGATTATTTGCATTCACCTTTAGTGGTCATGTTTGATAGCACTTCCTTCTGTGCGCCATGAATTAATCAGTCCTCCTCTACCATACTTTTACTGTTTTTTTATTAATGTAAAAGCAGAACCATATCCTGCCTGCTTTCAGGCTAATACAATCCTCTCTATCCCTTCACTGGGAAAAGGCATGGACCCTCCAGCCCTTACCCAAAACCCCCATAAGTAAAGAGATTCTCTCTGACTTCCATGTATGCTGGATCAGGTCATTAGTGACTTAGTCAGACTTAATGTAAGAGTTTGCAGTCACATGCAGCAAATCAGAGACTGCAATGCAGGTCAGAGACAGACACAAGACTCCTCACAGCAAAACCAAAGTCCCCCAGGCTACCGAACTGATGTGCAAAGTAGAAGAGATCATCCCATCCTTGAACACATAAAGTAATCTCTGAAATTCCCATAACTTAGCCTTAACAAACACATTTACAACTTTTTTATGGGTAAAAAAAAAATTGCAGGTAATAAAAGCTTAAATATTTGATGAACCACACACCTGAGAGAAAGATGTTGCAATAAAGGATTTGTGTATATAAATGACAGGATGAATGTAGCTTAAAGCAGTCTAAATTCTTCACCATTGTGTCAAAGTGCTGTTGAAAATTCAGTTACAGTTCCCATGAAGATTAATTGCACTTGACATATTCCATGGAATGTGCTTGACCTGATCTATTTCACCTGCCAATAGTCAGTTAATATGACTCAGCTTTTCTGTTCAGCTGTCAAGGCTGAAGAAATAAGGATAAGCATTTCTATCTTTCTTTCATGATTGCTAGCTACATAGTGTAAAAATTACTTACCTTTTCCTTCTCGTAGATGGTCTTTTTCTGACAGTCTTGTCACTGATGCTGTCAGTGCTGCTACAGATTTAAGCAGAGCATTAAAAGTAATTATGGCGATGCAATTTTAAACTTTTAACCATGAGTGTGTATGCCTGACCCTCATGGCTCTTCTGAGGCACAGAATGGAAATAATCCCATGTGATCAATATCCCTGACACAGCAAAAGAGGAGCCAAATCTTACCACTAGTACTCATTAAAAATAATGTAGCAAGCACCTATTTTCTACAACTGATTTATGACATCTTTAGGGTGTGGTGATATGGAAGAAGTTCTCTGGGAACTTTAATAGGGAAGAATGAAATCCAAGATAATATGTGTGACTTTAATCAAGTCTGACTTCAATTTATACTTGTGTTTCAGTATTTCCTACATTGGATTTTTGTATTTTCCATTCAAGTTGGAGAACCTACTCACAAATAATCCTTACAGCCAGAGAAAGTTAAAGAATACATCTGTGTTCAAAATGTACAAAAGTATTTTAAGTTGTTTCATGAAAACATACAGCCCAAAACAAAGGATGAATTGGAATCCTGTGCCACAGCTAACTTACTCAGGCATAGCCGTAATTTTTCAATACATTGGAATGCACATAACAATGCACACTCATTAGCACAACTTCATTCTGATTAAAATAAAATCAACTTTTCTTTCAGTTGACATTGACAGCAAATTTCCCTTGCTTCTTCTACTGTGAGGATGGTGAGACAGTGGAACAGGTTGCCTAGGGAAGTTGTGAATGCCCCATCCCTGAAGGTGTTTAAGGCCAGGCTGGATGGGGCTTCGAACAACCTGGTCTAGTGAGAGGTGTCCTGCCCATGGCAGGGGGGTTGGAACTCAATGATCTTTAAGGTCCCTTCCAACTCTAACCATTCTATGATTCTACGATTTATCTCTGATCCATGAATTTTAATGATCACCTCAAGAGAAACTATGTACTTAGCATTAAGTTCCAGGAAGATCTATAGAATGGGATGGAAACTAAAGATTACATACACAGCTGGGGATATATAGAGGGAGGACAGGATAAAGAATAACTCTAATTCTCTTGGAAATATCTGAAAATTATTTTTGTCTATGCTTCCCTTCCAAGAACATTTTTGCAGACCAAGAATAGAGAGCTTCAGCCAGGAAGAAGAATGCTTGAAAAGGTTTTATCAACAAGGTCACAGTGAACACTGCTCAGTTGTACATTAATTCTGTGTAATAAAAGTTTATAGATACATGCCGGTTAAGACAACACTAGAAAATTAGCCTTGCTAGCATTTACTCTAATTGGGCAGATAAACAATATCCTTTGAATGGAGGCATAAAAACAACAGCAATTTTCCAGCTCAGGCTCCATTGCTGTGTTACAGCAAGGATGTTCACCCACCACATCTTTCAGCAACATGTCCTTTAGCAGAGGCGAAGACAGACAGACATTTAGATTTCTTCTGGGAACCCTGAAGACATTCTCCATTTCTTTTTGTGTACCTTCTTCCTAGCTCCGTGGCAGCAAACAGCCATGGTTGGATCTTGCTACTTGCTCCCAAACACAGCAGATTTTGGATTGTTCACTTCATTTTTCCATCTTTCCTGATCAGTATTTATTTTTGATGCTATCTAGGAAAAACAAATAGAAATGATTAAGTGGCTCATATTTAGATTTCCATTTATTTATATTTTTGGCTGGTAGATTTGTCATCTGCAGTGCTTAGTATCAGTTATGCTACATTTAACACTATCCAGAACCATTCTTTTCATTTAACCACTTTTTTTCCAGAAAATAATTTTCTTGACAATTACACTGATTTCTTCTTTGTTGGCAGTCCATCTTGCAGAAGCAACAGACTCCAACTGACACAACCGGGTACAACAGAAGGATGCCACCAGCTAGTGGAGGTTTGACTGCCTCTCTTCTTCCTTTTTGACCCGGACTATAGCAAAGAAACTCACTTCATCATCCCTCCTGTAGCTCACACTTACCATTTATCTTAAATTTGTGAGCTCAGTACTTCTTGTTCTGTTTATAACCCTACCTGCACTCCTCCTTCACAGCACATCTCTACTTGGATAGTGTGTATTTCAGGCAAGAAACAAGTCTTTTCTTCTGGCTTGTAAGTTATTTTTCAGGCTGTTGTAACACTGCAAGCTAACAAAATTATGAAAATTGCTCTTATTCTTCAGATCTATGTGACCTCACCTCCCACTACAATTATTGTCCTGTTGGGTTGATTCTTCCTGCACAGATGTACAGCCAACTGCTACTTAGGAGTTTTTGCATCTGAATGCCTCATAGCCAAGAAAGACAACAAAATAACCTGAAATCAGTGCTTGGCTGGTGAGGTCTTTCCAACTCAACTGTGATCTCTCTGTCCTTAACGAATTTCTCTGTGATACCCACCGGGAAGCACTAAGATCTCGGACACAGCAGGTGATGTAGGTTTTTTCTAGGTCTGAAATCCTCTCTTTGAACCTTCTACAGGAAGAAAGGTTCTTTCAGCTGCACTAGAAGATCCCATCTGCTTACTTGGCTCAATTTTCTACAGCTCCCACGACCCTTCTTCTGCCTAAACAGATGAAACTTCAGGCACGGTAATGAGGATGAAAACTACTCCTTTTATACTCTTGATTTTTCATGCCAGAGTTTGTAACATTCTAAAATGCAAAGCCACCTTTGAAGGATGCTCACCAAAAATTCAATCCCCCATAAAACAGTAACTCAAAAAATATCTCTGCTTCATGGCTTCTGATAACAAATATACCAGAAAATACGTTTTCTGTATGTCTCAATAGGTATTAAAAAGGTTCTGAGCCACATCTGAATAACACAGAACTGTGAGATGCAACTCCTCCTTGTGCATCTAGGAAACTGTGACAAAAGTTCAAATAAGTTTTGACAGGTATATGTATGTATTGCTTGCTTGTTTGAAAGCTGTATATGCAACGAAGGAGGATTGCGAGGAAAATAAAGGGATGAAAGTGTGTGTTATGCAGGAATACTTAGAAAGTTGTGATTCCACCTACAAAATCCTCATCATCCCCTCCACACTCATAAAGAACGAACTATAAAAACACGTGTTGGGATTTGGGTAAGAAGGAACACTGGATTCACCGCGGCAGTCAGAAGTCATCTAAAGCCATACTCAGGAGCACTAAACCAAAGAAGAATGCCAATTAATACTTTGTTTCTTCCCCAAACAAGTCAAGGTTTACTTAAGCCAGCCACAAAGCTCATTTCTAGAAGGGCAGAATTCATGAGCTGGTTTTCATACACTTATCTTTGACATCAGCCCTAAACGGTTTAGCTAAGGAAGTAATTTCAGTAAGATAATGGCAATAGAGAGCTGTTACTGCTTACGAGAATTAACTGCCCCACAGAGATGTTTTGCAATAATATTACACCAACACTTGCTTTTTTCTTTCACTAAAATTAAGTGCATAGAAGAACGGATCCACTTTATGAGAATACATATTTAAAAATAAATTCCAAGCTGCTTAATTCACTCTGACATTACAGTAATTCATGTTAAGGACATAGGTAAGAAGTTAATGCAATAATGAACATTTCCCCAGTTTGTCTTTTCTGTATGTCATGTGATTCATTTTCTACAGTTTGACATTGTTTAACTTTCTGCTTGAATGCACAGAATTAAATCCAAGGAAAACAAAGAAGCTATTTCAGGAAAAGAAAACAGCTACATAACTTAACAATTTAAATGGAACAAATGGCAGGGGGCGGGGGGGAGGTTTCATCCACACTACAAGAGAGTAGTTTTCCTATGACTCAGACTTGGAACTAAGCAGACTAAACTTCTGAGGTTTAGTAAAAGACACATTTTCTGGGTTGCCTGGACAGGGAACTGAGAGTAACCCATGCAGAGAATCACAGAGATGGATGCTGTGACAAAGTCTGCTTCTACGAGCTGAAAATGGGGTTTGTAGGGAGGCTTACAACACTGTGTCAGGTACAGCTGTAAGCCTCCGGACCGTCTGAGGAATGAGCGTGTAAAGTGCTTTTAAGACAACTGTGACTTTCCATCACAGTGAGCTATTGTAGACTCCTGAAGGGAATATCAGCTGAATCCAGCTCATGTTAGCCCTGCTGAAGTAGTCAAAATTGGTGTCTAAAAGCAGACTTTGACCTTGGGCTGAGATTTACAGAACAGCCCACAGTGAAGGAACAGGCTTAATCCCTTGACAAACAGGATTGTGTCTTTGATGAGAGATTTCAGCTCAGTTAGTCCAGATACGTATCTCTGACTGTTTTGTCCTGGAAAAACCTAAAGGGCACCTGAATAAATGTTCTTTAATTTAAAGTGATTAAACTGAATATAAGGAACTATGCATCTCTGTAAAGCATATTGTGTAAGATCCAGAACAATGCTTCCCCTTCTGTTATTAAAAGAAAGCAAAAGATGAAATAGGATCCCTCCACGCTTACACCAGATACAGAGAATGTTTTGTGTCACTGACTGAGCAAAGAGTCAGGCACCTCCAAAGCCATCTTGATTTGGGATATTCCTGTGCTATCTATTCCTGGCATTAACTTGATTGTTTTACCAGCATGGACCTGAAAGTTTATGTGGCGAAAAAGATTTTAAACCATGAAGACCTTATCTGAAATATAAATAAAANCAACTCTAACCATTCTATGATTCTATAATAGTTGCCCAATAATTAATCAAGAAATTTTAAGATTCATATATGCTTGTCATCTTCAAACTTTCATTGACTTTCGTAGTGCATCTTCCCAAATGGGACTATAGCTACACAAATATAGCCAAGAGTCGATTATTATTGTTTTTATAGTTTGGACACATTTGTNACCATGAAGACCTTATCTGAAATATAAATAAAACCCTGCAGATGCAAGTAGAGACCATAGGATTAAACACAGCATTAAGATATATTTGTGGCTTTCTTCATAAGATCAGGCTGTAGCTAATTGCTGTGATATATACCACACGGTGCTTTGGTTTGCTGCCACTATTAAAACAGAATAGACAGATGCTTTCAAGCAAGTTGACTGGTGAGGCACTGGAACAGGTTGTGCAGGAAAGTTGTGGATGCCCCATCCCTGGATGTATTCAAGGCCAGGTTAGATGGGGCTTTGAGCAACCTGCTCTAGTGGGAGGTTTCCCTGTCCATGGCAGGGGGTTGGAACTCGATGATCTCTGAGGTCCCTTCCAACTCTAACCATTCTATGATTCTATAATAGTTGCCCAATAATTAATCAAGAAATTTTAAGATTCATATATGCTTGTCATCTTCAAACTTTCATTGACTTTTGTAGTGCATCTTCCCAAATGGGACTATAGCTACACAAATATAGCCAAGAGTCGATTATTATTGTTTTTATAGTTTGGACACATTTGTCCTATTTAGGTAAGCACAAAGGATCTATTTATTATCAATGAAGATAAAACAACAGTCAAAGGGTAGCTTCTATCTTAACTAAAAGGGAGCATGACCCCAAAAAAAGCCTAAAAAAAAAAATAAAGGAAAAAAAAAAACAGATAATGGAGTTTCAAAATTATTTGCCTTCCCTACATAAAAATGTCCTACATTTATTTAAATTAGAACCAAAAGACAAGTGGACATGCCCCGCTTTTTACCAGGGCAGACAAGAATGGGTTATTCAATGAGATTATTAGGGGTGGTTTACAATTAGTGTTTGCTTAAAGAGGAGTAGTAGGGCATAATCTGTTGCTGTTGGATGCTCTCAGCAGAGACAAAGGTATATTATATTACAGTAAATAAATAAATCTTTGAACAGTTGCAGGTCACCTAGCTCAGGCTTTAGCTTGTGCTGTTGTCTAGTTAAACATTTAGGAAAATACGAAGTTATGATTTGGATATATTGTCATTCTCAAACATTCCTGCCAGTGCACACTCAGAAAGCAAGCTGCAAAACTTGCCACTTCCTTCTTTTTTTCCCCCTTTTTCTGGCCTTACCCTGATTTTTCTCAGGGCACTTTATATTTCTAAAAATGTTCCCAGCATACCTCAAAAACTCAAGCAAAGAGATTAAGAAAGTTATGTACAACTACACTCAATACAAGACAATGAATGGGAACCTGTAAGAGTTTATATAGCATGGGGGTTGAATTTATCTGCAGAGAGCCTGAAAACTCAACCAATATTTCAAATGACAGACAAGACAAAACCATCTCCTCCAGAATGACTCAACATTACATACATACACTACAATAATGAAACTAAAAGAACATCTAAATACTGACATTGATGGGCAGAGCTCTGCAAGACTTTGGTAAGGCTGATGGCTTTCTTCTCCCATCATCATTTCACTACATTTCAAATGTATATACTTCAGTGCTCATTCCAATTGCTCTTCAGTGCAATGAATACTGCAATACTTTTGTCCACTTCTGCAACTTAGTGTTACAGCAACAGCTTCTAGGTTCATATGACTGCAAATCTCTGTTTTGGCTTTGGAAACTACAGAAAAGACAAGGTGTTTATATTGCTTACAAGGCAAAAATGAGAGTCCAGTAAAAATTCTTCCCAGGGCATTTTCTCAGAAATCTCATTACAGTTTAGGCATTCTATTTGTTTACATAGGACTGATTTATAATGCATTAAGGGTTGGTGTTGTGTCCAGTACTACAGAGCTATGCTTTAATTTGCTCAAAGTCACACATGAGAGCTGAGGTGAATTTATGAAGCGAACCTTAGCCCCACTGTCAGCTAGGCTCAGAAAGTAACCCCCTCACTACCTTGCTAAAGAAACTCTACACAGAAATTCCCAGCTATACCAAAGACTTTGTACTACACAAGCTCTGCCGTGTGCAAAAGAGGATTCATCAAGAAGACAAGAGAAGGAACAGCTTTCTTCACCACCTTCTTCTCAGAAACACCCACATAGTGTGTTATGCATCTCCTGCGCTTCTTACCCAGCAACGTTCAATTGGAGCAGGGTTTTTTTTGTTTTTTTTTTACAATCAGGGAAGATGTATACCAACCCTGGATTAAATATTGGGCATTTTTGCTGCATCATGTTTGTTTGGGTTTGTTTTTTTTTTTTTTTTTATTAATACAGCTTGACTGAATCACCTCCAAAGACTTCCTGCTGCCTTCTGCACTTCACAGCAGCCCACCTGAGGAGGAAGCACTGCAAAAGGACAGTGGTGACATGCAGGATGGGGCATACCTGCCCAAGAGCTGCACTCTCAGAACACACCATCAGCATCAGAGCCATTCTTGTAGGTCACCCTTTGATAATGATCAAACCTACCATTTTTTACATTTGCCCCAGTCCTCTGCATAGCATCAAAACACATGTGCTATCTACGGTGTGAGAAATGCCAGCTCACTTGTAAAATGTAAGAGAAGACAAAGTTGTTTATTTACAAAACAGCACTGAATCGGGTGCATCTCCAGGCTAGATGCATGTGTTCTCTTTTCAATTTTTGATTTGTATATTGTATCCTGGCTGCTTCTGTGTCTGTCTCCCCTCTCATTGGTTGAGAAGTTAGAACTCACATTCTTCCCCACCGCTTAACCTATCAGAAATTGAATTGACACCTTTTTGCCATGTAAGGTCTTAACATGCCTACTCCACAAAGTCATTATCCTAAACACACCTTTGATTAGTTGATTAGACTACAAGTCATCCCACAGTCTTTTGCCCCCTTCTACTGTCCATTGTTAGTAATTACAGGCACTCTGGTCGTTTACTTCATCAGGTGGTCGGATCTTCCTCTTCATCAGTTGTCCTCTAGATGAACCTAGCCCATTTGGCAGCCTTTACAGCCCCCTTGGCAGCTTAATTGTCTGAGCTTGGTTTCTTTAGCCTTGATGATCCTCCCTGCTCCTTTGAGCTCCTGTGTTGAAGGTTGCTTTCCCACCTTAATTTCCTTTGCTTAGATAACATTCTGGAGAACAAGAACATCATTCAACAAAGCAAGGACATTTCTGACCATTAACTAAGTTAGTCTAATTTATGAGACTTTACTATCACTAGGCCCCTTTCAGTGCACACATACTGACCTAAATATACAAAGTAGCTGAAGCAAAACTTTAAACCCATTTCTCACATCGGGAGAAGTGTCCTCCACTACCACTTCCAAGGGAGGACAGAGTCCTTCTCCTCACAGAGAGTACTGGGGAACTGGTCCCCATTCTTGCCTCCCACTCTTCCTGAGCTGCCTTTTCTTTTTCTCTTCAACACTGGGCTAGTAGCTAAAAAACTTTGTTTGATCAAAGGGGTGGTCTTTAGACCCATTGTGTCCCCTCTTACTCCAAAGAACTGACAGCAACACACGACAGAGGGACACACGGAACGCAGGACAGCACCCGCTGCGCTCCTTACAGGCCGCAAAAAAACCCACTCCCAAAAACTGCCGCATCCGGCTATTTCCACATTCTGTGAGGCAAACGCCGAGGAGAAGAACACGGACCCACTCGAAGAGAAACAGCCCAAACCTAATTCTTCGCACGCTTCCCAGACAACAAACTAGATACCAGGTTTGCGACCTAAACGGGGTTTTCAGCCTGGTGTTCCGACACACACCGGCCTCTCCCCCGCCGCCGAAGGCGCCCACCCCGCACCGCGGAGGCCGCAGGCGGGGCCTAATGGCGGGGGCCGCAGGGCATCCTGGGAGTTGTAGTTCCCCGCCCAGCACGACATGGCGGCGGCGCGGGCTCTGGTGGCTCTGGCTGCCGTGCTGGTCCTTGCCGCTGGCGTCCAGGCCAGCAAGTACTCCCGGGAGGCCAACGAGGGCCTGGCGGCCGCCGGCGCCAAGCGGCGGGAGGCCGGGGAGTTCCGGGTGGTGAGGCTGAACCAGGTCTGGGAGAAGGCGCAGCGGGTGAGTGAGACGGCGCTGGAGGAGCCGGGGCGATGGCTGCGCTCTGAGGCGACACCCGGGAGGGGGTTTGGCCGCTCCGGCCGCTCGTTCCCTGTTAGCCGATTGAGGAGGTGGGAGAAGCGGCGCAGGCGGCGTATGGAGCTGAGGGCAGGTGTGTGCGGGGAAGCAGAGCCGGCCCGGCCCGGCGCCGCCTCCCCAGGCAGGCCCCCGGCTGCGTGTCGGGCCTCCGGCCTGCGGAGGCTTTGGTTTGGTTTTCAGGTCTGGGTACCTCAGAGCCGAACCCTCGCAGGCCTGCTCTCCGCGGGCTCCGAACAGCAGTGCTGTGTAAAAGCTTCTCTCGGCAGGTGGCTCCTTTTCCCTCTCTTGCGATGTGTACTTGTGTCATGGGAGGTGTCGATCTTCCCATGTTTAAATCCAGTAATTAAACCATATGCCCAGGAAGTGGAAGAGAGAGTTAAGTCCGCCTGGTGCCACGGAGGATCTGAGACTGGCTCCTGCAGTCACTGCTGGAACGCTTTAGCCTTTTTTCTTCACGGGTGTGATGCTCTGATCGTGTCCTGTCGGAAGGCAGTGGTCTTGGTTCCTCCTTTGCACTGCACAGGAGAGGAAACTCTCCTCCTTGGAGGTTATGTCACCTATGATATTTCATTTTTACCAGGTGATATAGCCACAGGCAAGTGGACCAGCAAATACGTATCATCATTCCTAGATAAGAGTCTTAATTTTGACAGTGATACTTGCATTTCTCTCACGCTGAGCTAAAAAAATGTTTAGCTAAAGTGAAAATACAGTAAAAATGTTTCATTATAGTGGAAATATTTAATTACAGCAAAGCAGAACAGCTCCAACAGGAGAGGAGGAGTGCACTGTACATCTATATTCATGCCCTGAATGTTGTGAAGCATGGAAGTTAGTCATGACTAGTAAAGGTTTGGTTCTTTCAGGCAAAGGAGTATAGTTAATATTAATCGTGGGTTTCCTGTGTTCTGGATAGGTATTCCCCAGTTTGAGCAACTGAACTGGAGGCAGAACATCCCTGAGTTTAGTCAAAAAGTGGAACTGCTGCTATGATACTGCCTACCCAACATGCCAAAAGAAGATAACAAAAATACTCTTTCCCACAATGAGAGAGGGATGAGATGGGGGATAGGGCAGTGTGTGGTAATGAAACTCCAGCTGTGAACTGAGAGCTAAAGAAGAAATAACACGGAGACTGGAAATAAACTATAATGATATTTTTGTCAGTTTTCTCTTATTTTTTCTATTACAGACTTTTTTCATTTTCCTACCTGGATCTTCTGGAATTCAAATTTGAGATGCTTTACATCATCTATGTTAAGATGCTAAAATGTAAAATGAAGTCTGTCAAAATAAAGAACTAAGCTTTAGTAAATTCAGTATGTGTGAGCAAAATTTTAGAGAGGCAATCTACTTGAACTAAATTTGCCACTATTAAATTTTCACTCTTGCGTACAATTACCACCCAGCCTGCATTTTAGAAAGTGCTTTTTTAGGATGTCTGGGTAAGGTCTGGAGTAAGAGGGAAAACTAAGCACATGTGATAGACCTACTTTGAAATTTTTCCATGTGCCAATGCTGCAATCTCTTTCCTTCATTTTGGTAGTGGTGCTGAAAATAAGGAACTCCTTTGTTTTTACATAAAAGATTATAGTGCAATTCAGCATTGCAACAAAATGCAACAAAGAGCTGGACAAGCAGTCCTCCAGAAAGCCTGCAAATGTTACTTAGCTGGAGCCAGGAGCTAGAAAGCCACACATAATTCCTTCGCATTTCACTGAGGGAGGGAGGAAGAAGGGAGGGTTTCATCTCTTTTCATAGGTATGGTTTCTATAAAACCTTTGAAAAGTTACTTTAATACAAGAGTACTTCTTAGTTGGACTCTGATTCTGTATTTACTTGAACCAATAACGAGTGTGGGTTTCACAAGGTCTGCGGTTTAGCCTGCTAGTCTCTAACAGTCCTCTCTGCCCAGGTTGTTGCCTTCTGTGTAGTTCTAGCATCGCTTGTTATCGGGGCTTCCTGGCCATACCAGAGCAACAGTGGGCTCTAGAATCTAGGGCATGTTACATCTAAAAAACTTGTAGTAAAGAATCCTTTTCTCCCAGAAGCAAGGGTGGAGGTAATGATGTGGCAGGTAATGATTGTAGCCAGGCAAACAACTTAATTGGTGTAATGTTTGACAGATTTCCAGCACTCATTCTCAGAATAGCCAGGTACCTGTCTTGGATGTTAATGTTCAGGCAGCACAAGGAATTAGTCTAAGGAACTTAGTGCTTATTATTAAATCATTAAACTTAGTTTTTCACCTCTAGCTAGTTATTCTAACATTTGAGTGATGTTAGTAAAGTGATGTGGAGGCTTACCTGTTGACATTTTTTACCATAATTCAGGATCCTACATGAGATGATTTTGAAGGAAGCAGTTCTTGAACTATATACTTGAAATTAACCTATGAATTCACTTCTGTGTTACAAAAGTGGAACAAGCAAGGGGCTTCGTCTCTGGAACTTTTTAGAAGACACAAAACTGTATGTGTTTATGAGATTGCAGTAACTGCAGATAGTATCTAACATAAACTGCATTCTGTAATCTTTGATATGATAGTGTATCTCTGTCATCTGTTTAAAATTAGAGTGTATTTTCCTATTTTTGCAGTACTTAGGAGCTGAATTGTTACCCAAATTATTGCTGGTGACTTTTTTCCTGGATTTGCTCAGTCTGTGGAACTATTGAGATGATTGGTCATTTCCTTCACAATTTACAGCAAACTTTTCGTTCAGTCTTTCTTCTGAGGCATCAGCACACAATTCTTGCTGAGCAAAGTGTTGTTACTTGGTGCCACTGCACCAGTGACGCTCTGGCTGTCCAGACCATCCTTCTCCAGAAAATCAAATAAGTATGTGATTAGAGTGTTTTGACTTTAGCACATACTAAAAATCGTAAAATGGTTTCTTCTCAGTGTTTAGCTTTTATCAAGCAGTTCCCCAAAAGCAGATGGTAAAGACGACAATAGGGATACTCCTTTGCTTTACTATTAGAGGGATCAGAAGCTTTAATGTGTTCTGTAAACTTTATATTTACCTGTGTTTGTAACTACATTTCAGTAAATTATTACAGTAAGCCAAGTACAAGGTACAGGAAAAAAACCCTTAATTTAAAAATGAAAATAATTATATTCAGTAGCACAAGACTAATTAAAAGGACAGCCTAAGCTGAAAGTAGAAACAATAATGTGCATAAGGTTCCTGAATTCCTGTTGATAGGAATTGAGTGTGTTGGCTCAAAATAATGACATTTTTCCTAGTTACTTTCAAATAACCTGCTGACACTCAAATGAATGGCTGAATCTTTTCAGTATAATTTTGAAGTGTAAAAATTATACTGAGCTCTGAGTCTGTTTATTAATCATTCTGCATCCTCACTGAAAATGAGAATTTTTATAATCTGTAATCTGATTCTAATGATCAACCCCCCCCCTCCAGTAAATAAGCTTCTCCTAGGACAGATGAACCCAGGTGGTTCAGAGCTGGATATGAGCTCCCAGGGGGTGCCTGCTGAGTGGTTGGAGGTAGGACTCAGACAGCTTAGGCAGAACGGAATTGGAACTCACATGCTCATGTTTTTTTGATCTCTCTTCTCTGGACTTTCCTAACCTCACTTTCTTACTATTAACATGCACATGCCTACACACAAAAAAAGTTCTGAAGCATTAACATGATTTATTACGTTTCTTTGTTTTAACTGAATAACTAAAGTGTCTAAAATCTAGAGGTTCAGGCTTAACTTAGGGCAGTGCTGCTTAGCCAACTGTGTATTAATTATTATCCCAGTTCCTGTTTTCTCTGTATTTCACAAAATTTCAAGCTAACCTATCATTCATGTAAATCTTAATATTTTTTTTCATAATTTCAGCCCCAATATATATTTGTTCTCATATGTGGGACAGGAATACCTCTAGGTTTTGTATGGTTTTAGGCATATAAATCATGTTAAGAAGTAGTCTTAGAAAATTTACTACTTTGATCATAGTAAAAAATGCTGATGAGGTAGCTGTTTGACCTGCAAGGCCATCCTCAGTGTCCTGGTATTCTGCAAAACCACACTGACAAATGCAATTTACTGACTCACTATAACTATATGGTTAGATGGTGGTCCACAAGAAAGCATATGGTGGCAATGGTGTGTTGCTCGAGAGCTTTGGTCATTACTGCCTTTTGTGAATCACAGAAACTGGATTGATTTAATTATTTTTTTATGTTCTTTGTTATTGGTACTGGACATTTTTAAGGTGGTGTTGTTTTTAGGTGGCCCTGTTAAAAGTAGGAGAAAATCCTATTTAAATACTACTTGAAGAGACACCTAAGAAAGACACAAGTTTTTAGCCCTTATGTCATTTTGCTGATGTCCACGTAGCTGACAAGCTGAGAGAGAAGGCTGCAAGATGCTGGGTTCCCCAATTCAAGAGAGACAGAGCACTACTGGAGAGAGTCCAGAGTAGAGCAACAAAGATGATGAAGGGATTGGAGCATCTCCCTTATGAGCAAAGGCTGAGAGAGCTGGGACTCTTTAGCCTGGAGAAGAGAAGGCTGAGGGGAGACCTTATTAAGTCTTACAGGTATCTAAAGGGTGGGTTGAAGGAGGATGGAGCCAGAATCTTTTCAGTGGTTCCCATTGACAGGATGAAGGTCAACGGGCACAAGGTGGTACACAGGAAGTTCCATTCAAATATGAGAAAAACTTCTTTACAGTGAGGGTGACAGAGCAGTGGAACAGGGTGCCCAGGGAGGTTGTGGAGTCCCCTTCTCTGAAGATTTTCAAGACCTGCCTGGATGCAGTCCAGAGTGATGTGCTGTGGGTGATCCTGCTTTAGCAGGGGAGTTGGACTAGATGATTTCTAGAGGTCCCTTCCAACTCTGACAATTCAATGATGATCACTCTCTGTTAACATTGGTACGCTGGTGACAGCCATGTTCATAGGCAAGAGATGTTATGTGTGCAGTGGCTAATACATGAAGGCCTTTAAATTCTGGTGGATACATAGCATTAGAGTAAAATAAAAAAATGCTGTGCTATGCTGGCTACACATCTATACTGGCTTCTGAGATAACGCTGCAGCAAGAGGTGTCTCCATATAACTGAAAGCAATCTTTCTCTGTTCTTGATAGCTTCATCTCTCTGCTGTGAAACTTGCAGAGTTGCACAGTGATCTAAAATTGCAAGAAAAGGATGAGCTAAGCTGGAAAAAGCTGAAGGCTGAAGGGCTAGATGAAGATGGAGAGAAGGAAGCCAAACTCAGGCGCAACTTGAATGGTAAGGTATATCTTTGAAAGACACCAAACTTAGACACAGCTTTACTGGTAATGTATATTTTTGAGAAGGAGTTTAAACTTTGTATCAGAGACATGCATGTTTAGACACTGTGTTTGAACCATCAAGTAACAGGTTATCTTTCCAGACACTGAGCACACACAAGTTCTTTGGAGGTCACTAGGGAGCTGCAGAAGGCTAACAGGTTCCTTTACTCCTGATGGTTTCAGAAGAGGTCACTAAACCTGGGACCTCTGTGTCTTAAACTGTTACCTTTCCCACTGTAAGCTGCAAAATCCAGCTCTGCAAGTCAAGGGTGTAGCCCGTCTGTCATCTATACATCCATAGTTGGTTCTAATGTTTTTGTATCTTCTATTCCTTTGCAGTCATTATGACTAAATATGGAATGAATGGAAAGAAGGACTCTCAACTTCTTGATACCAACTACATTAAAGATGGTACAGAAAGTGATACACTAGATGACCCAAGACTGGAAAAACTGTGGAGCAAGGTGAGTAAAGTTTTGAGGATCTGGAGTGTAGGAAATCAGTGTTTCTTCATTGAACTGTTGTCTGTGTCTTCTGAGAGGCCTCAGACTTGAAACTGAATAGCTTTACTACTCTGCTTTTAAGTACTGACCAAGCTGCTGTGCTCTGCACATCTTTGTGCCCTGAGGGCATCGGGCGTCCCACCTGCACTCAGGTCATCAAGGGTAGCAGGTTCTCCTTACCAAAGAGAACTCCACATTAGTCTGCATGGAGGATAAGTGGTGGCTTTTTTATTGCCGTTTCTGAACTTTTTTAAAAAGGTGTATTTAAAATGAAGCCATTTCATAGACTGTTTAAAAACAAAATGTATAGTGGTCGGGTGTTAAATAAAGACTTTCCCAACCTGGTATAAAAGTGAAAATTTTCAGGATTTGCATTAATGCATAGAGTGTACTACCGTCATTCTCAGCAGTTAAAACTGGTGGTCATAATCTTCAAAAATTAAGTAATTGAAGTTTTAAGAAACAAGTAGTCAGATAAAGCAAAGAATTCTTACACCAGTCTAGACAGTGGTAGTAAAGCAGAGAAAAAATTTGCTGGTTTTTAAAATATTACTGTAACTAGGTACATCTCTGCCAAGGGACATGATGTCGTGTGCTTGGGGGAACAGTAAAGTACATTAGAAAGAAACATTCCCTAAGCAAAAAAAAAAGAGTTGAGGCTGAATTGGGTATCAAAGACAGTCACTTTTGATCATGCTTTGCAGTAAATGAGTGACTAGATTTGTGGGCAGTGCTCCAGCTGTCTGACAAATGCTTCCCCAGTAGCTAAAAAGGTTGACTAAGGAGCAACTCAATGCAGAGCAAACACACAGCAGGCTAAAATCTTCATCTGCCAGTAGAGTAAGATCAGGTAAAAGACTGTGCTTAATACTGGGCTGCATCCCTCATGCAAATAGTCCGCTTGTAGTTGCATATGGAGCTCCATGGCCCTTACTTCTCTATTAATTTTTTTTCCCATAGAATAGAAATGACAGACATTTTTCACTGAGTAGTCCATAGCAAGTGTAGCTTTATAAGTCTGAAGAAAACTTCCTTTTTGATATGATTAAAGCCACCATGTCCTTCAATGTCTAAATGCTGACTTCATACTAATATAAAGGGATTTAAAACAAAAGATCTTAAGGAAAAGCTGGACTTAATAATTTTCTAGATGTGGCGGGAAGTAGAAAGAAGCTTGGCAATTGAGTGCTGTTATGGTTTGAGAAAACCCGTAACAATTAATTGTTGTGCAGACAATCATTCTGTCACCCAGTGACCCCTCTCCACCAGGGAAAGGGGAATCAGGGAATGCAAAGAAACACAAGGGTTGAAATGTAAATAGATTTAATAGAGTAAGATTAAGTAACTAACAATAATACTAAAGAACCAGTATTAATCCCGACACTGATAGAAGATTTACAAGAATTATACTCAGCCAATTATAGCAGAAGGAAGCCGTGCACAGCGACAGCAAATGTCGGATACTGTGAGTGCAGCATCTTTGAGAAGAAAGGGAGGCCTCAGGGGTTGGGTGCTGGGGCAAGGAGTTGTGTGGATCACCACCATCAAGGGAGAGCCCACTATGCAGCAAGCTTTTCTAGTTTACGTTGAATGTGACATTCACGGTATGAAATAATCCTGTTGGCCATCTTGAGTCAAATGCCTAGGCCTTGCACCTCCTCAGACCTGCACCTGGCAAGGCTCGAAAACACTGAGACCTTGAATCTCACACAGCCTGACTGGCCAGGCTCTAAAGTAAATATTTTCATGAATTCAGACACTAGAGTCTTCTAAAAGTGCAGTTTTCCCAGCATCAGAAGAAAAGTTAGTCCTAGGCCTCTCAGCCCGGGACAAATGCACTTAAAAGCACTTGGCCTGCAAAGCGCAATGAGCTCATGTTTCTTTCAGGCCAAGACCTCTGGGAAGTTCTCTGATGAGGAGCTGGATAAGCTTTGGCGAGAATTTAAGCATCACAAAGAAAAGATCCATGAGTACAATATTCTGCTGGAGACTGTGAGCAGAACAGAAGGTGCCTGAAGATTTCTCTGATGTTTCTCTGCCCATTGCCTCCATTGTTACCAAGTTTCTTTGAAGCTCTTTAAGTCTGATGTTTCTGTCAAACAGCTTGCAGATGCTGACATTTCCAAACGCTTGCTGGGTTTAATTCTGCCTTAGCTGCCCAAAAGTCTTGCCAGCTAATGAAAATGGTGCCATTTCGGTTTTCTGATTCAGCCTGCATTTCCAGTGGGAAAGATACCAGCAAATAGCAATGATGGCCATAGTATTTTACTGGAAATTATGCAGCATGCAAAGATGCAAAATGGGGTCCTAAAGTCTGCAGAACATGCATGCTTTATCTCACCAGCTGAGAACCCAAGAGGATATGCTTTAATATCTTAGGCACTGAGCCTGAGGTGTATTAAGTATTGGGATCTGAAAACAGCTTGTGGTACTAATCCTAGCTAGAATTGTTAGAGCTAAAGTATTCTAAAGCTTATAGGCAGCCTGATGTTTGCAGCTGGAAGCTGCTAGAAGTCATTTCAACATCAGATGTCCTCATTAGTTCATGAAATACCCAGGGAAGTAGGCATAGGATTCATCAACCATCCCTATCCCAATTCATTGGGATATTGCTAACCTAGGAAAATTACGAACATCTGCTTATTAAAATCTTGGCTGGTGGCCAGTAGGAGTTAAAAAGCATTTCTGTAATATCATCCTCCAGAGCACTGAGGGTCATTGATCTTAATATTGATCTGCAAAAGAATTACTGCCTCTTAGTGTGGTGTGGATGATTTATTTACACACAGCTCAAATGCTAAGAATTTACTATCTTTCATTCACCTCAGATTTGGGGGATTTCTGGAGCTTTTGACCTATCAGGATTTGGCCTACAATTAATAACACATTGCTTCTTCAGCAGATATGCACAAAAATGTTATCAACCCATCTGAAGAGAACCTGGTGAAAGAGGAAATCTTGCACAACAAACACAGAGAACTCAAAGACAAGCTAAGAAGCATCAATCAGGGGTTTGAGCGTCTACGTAAAGTCAGTCACCAGGGATATGACGCAACCAGTGGTATGATACAGTGGGTTTTATGCTTACTTGGGATTACTTTCATTTTTTAAAAATTTAAAATCAGTGGGCTAGTAATAAGATGTAGTCACAGTACATGGTGTGATCACAATGAGCTGAAGAGATACAGCCAGCCTGTTCTATTTTAGAAGCCAGCACTAGAAGCCTGATGAAAGGAGATGGGCAATCTGTAAAGTGGATAGTTCTGTCTTCCATGCGCACATGAGAAGGGATATTACACTTTCAGTCCCAGGAGGGCAGAGACCACATGCAGGGCAAGCAGTGCAGTTATTCAGTTCCTAGGGTGTTTTTTTTTTTAAAAATACTTGCTACAGCAATATTGTAGATTTAAGTTAAGTACTTAGATTTTTCTCCCTTTTCATCTAGATAGTAGACCTATTAGCAATACAGTGCTTAATATGTCTGTGTGTATATTTGTGAGAAAGGATACTTATCTTTAATAGAAGCTGGGCATAAAAGCATTGTGTCCAGATTTTCATTTACTGGTATGTGTTTATTTAGAATTTGAAGAACCAAGAGTGATTGATTTGTGGGACATGGCCAAATCCGCCAATTTCACTGAGAAAGAACTTGAATCTTTTCGGGTAAGTAGAATTCCAGTTAGATCTCTTGTGAAAGATGTTTTCCTACATAGAGAAACACTTGATGTTACTCTTGAGTGCAGCCACTTTCGTATTGCTCTTCAGACACCATAAAAAAGAATCTTGCTGCTTTCTTTGTATTTCAGATATTCAGACATGTATGTAACTACCTGTATGCGTGGTTCTGTTATAATCAGCAAAGTGAAAATTCTGAATGCTGTGAAAGCAAGTGTTGCATATTTTAAGTTTTTTAAGATTCCAATGCATCAGTTTTCCTTCTCTTACCCAGCCTATTAATGTAATTATTTCTTTGAGGAGCAGTGTACTCTATATACCCAGCAATTTCCCTCTCATGCCCACCATTTACACTACCAACTTCCTGTTGTGGACTTGTGTGGAACTGATCCAAAAGTACTCAAATAAAGACCTCTTTTCAGGAAAATGTTATAGAAATTAATTGCTGTGGGGTTCATACTGTGTTTTCTTTAATTCACATTGCATTGAGATAAACAGGTTTTTTTTTTCATCTGACTCTACCTGTCTATTGGAATAGATTTTGTTTGATAGCCTGGAGAAGTAACTATTCAGAGCTTCTTCATGATGTTGTGTCTCCTCCTGGGCACCCTGCCAACCTTCATAAGGGTTTCATAATGAAAAATGCAAGTGCTGCTCAGCTCATACATCATCTGAGAGGAGCAGCTAAAATGATTTATCAGGGCAGTAAAACCCCAAACTGAGATCTTGAATGGAGGACATAAAACAGACTGGGATGTTCTACAGCAAAAGGAAACTATTTTCATGTCAAAAATGTTGAAAACAAAACCCCTTTGCTTTAGAAACTGAAGATCTATTAGGAGGATGGATTTTGATTTTTTTTTTCCCATTTTCTTGAAATGAGAAGACTTTTGTCAGCCACCAGTACTGAAACACACCGGTGAACAGAATTAAGTGGGCTCTGTCAAACACAGGGAGCTCGCTGTAGGGTTTGTCTGTTTTTTTGGATGTAATGCATTGAACCATGATGTAACAGTTTGAACTGCTCACATCCTCTTTAGAGAGGACATGTCCTAAGATGCAGAGAAACTGGATTTACTGTCTTGAAGTAGCAAAACATAACATGCTTTGGTGGCTAGAGACATTACACATTCTTTGGTCCCTTTTGCAGTGTACCAGGTTATCTGGGGACTATTTCTGATAAATCCCTGAATGCCACAGTTTGGCAACTGTCATTGAGACAAACTAAGAGGTCTTTTTGTCTGTTAACT
Organism: Pedionomus torquatus; assembly: GCA_013398155.1. Lineage (NCBI taxonomy): Eukaryota > Metazoa > Chordata > Aves > Charadriiformes > Pedionomidae > Pedionomus > Pedionomus torquatus. The sequence goes on along the minus strand of VZRU01005166.1, from coordinate 5,568 downwards.
TTTTCACCCTATTTCAGATTTATCCAGAAAGGATAAATTTCTTTTAACCCAGAAAGGGTTTAAGTCTGAGCAGAGAAATGAGAATCCAGGACCTGATATTGAGTGGAGGCTTCTGATAAAAATTGTCTGTCCCCCTCCCCCAAATCCACTATTCTTATGTATAAACTTCTATTTGGTACTCACTCCTATTATCTCCTAGAACCTCACAGCCATCAGCAGTCTCCTTTTGAGAGTCTGTAGTGGGACATCTTCAGCACCTGCCTTCAAAATTTGATGCCTGGGTGGTGATGATAATATATTGACCAGACATTCTTAAAAAGCAGGGAAATGAAAAAGCTTTCTGTACTTGATTTAGTAAAATAGAATTAGGGATATCCTGGAAAGAACAGATAGAGGAAGCCTTGGAAAGAAAATCCTGTGAATCCTTGTTTTCTTAGGAGGAGCTGAAACACTTTGAAGCAAAAATTGAAAAACACCATCATTATCAGAAACAATTAGAGATTTCACACCAGAAACTGAAACATGTAGAAGGAACTGGAGATAAGGATCATCTGAACAGAAACAAAGAGAAATATGCCATGCTGGAAGAAAAGACAAAAGAACTAGGATATAAGGTCTGTATAAATTCAGTATACATACCTGTTGAAAGTTTAACTTGGTAGTAGAGGGTATGTAGATTATCCAGTGCTGATTTTTCATGCATGTTGAATGGCTTCCAGAGGGGGAGTTTAAGGCACCATGTGTTTTATGTTTAGTACAGGATATGCATAATTGCTTTTTATAGACTTAATTCTAAAATGCCTAAAACCTGCCTTGTCTCAGCTCTTCCTGTTGTCACATAAAAATCTTAATATATGATACTGATAATTCATTGTCTTACTAAAATTTTGGCGTGTTTTGTTTTCATGCTAGGTAAAGAAGCACTTGCAAGACTTGTCCAGCAGAATCTCTCAAGGTCTTCAACACAATGAATTATAAAAAATTGTTCTCCTTCATGGGATCAGTCTGTTAAAACAGAAAACATGGGGTTTTTAACAGGATTTACCAGGGAGTCCTTCTGAAATAGTAAGGACTGAACAGGATTGTCCTGTAAGTGATGGGATTTTTGGTCCACTTAATTGCCAGTTTTGTATTTGCACTATCATATCAAACGATAAGTTTTTAAATTTAGGTTGTATATCTTGGATGATACAAGTCTTACATCTGAATCAAGTAACAGCCTTTGAAACAAGCAGTCATGTCAAAAAGAAAAATAGGTTAACTCTCAGAGGATATCTGCTGGTGAAAAAACTTCTAGTGGTGGTCAGGAAAGGTATTCTAAGAAACGAAAGTGAACACTGAGGTACAGGAAGTTAAAACAGAGGCCAGAAAAGTCTTTTATTTCAATGCCTGGCCTAATACTTATCCTGCTGACCATAACATAATTATTTCTACTGACTTTGAGCAGTGGCTCAGAGCTGCACTGTATATGAATCTTTCATGTGAGAAGGGAAGGAAGAGTAAGGTGGGAGCAGGCATCGACATCAATTCACACAATTTTGTTATAGGCTAACACAGCTGTAGTTACTGAATGTATGTGTACAATTTTCTTGCTCATGATTTTGTTACACTTAATCATTTAAAAAAACCAATCACTTGCTTGATTTTGTTACACTTAATCATTTAAAAAAACCAATCACTTGCTACAAGATCCTGGTGAGGCTTTTTTTTTTCATCCCTCTCATTTAGTGACAGGTAACCAGACCTGGGTTTTGAGCATGTTGCTTATTTCTTTAAACTAGTTCACTCACATTAGTTTTTAAGACAGGAAGGATAGTTTTGCACCACAGGAACTGTCTCTGTGTTCTAAATAGGCAAGAAAGCTCTCTACAACAGCTTCCTTTTGAGACCAGATTTTTGTGTTTTGCATCAGAACTTTGGCAAACATTAGCTAGCTGTGTTGAAATTTTCTATAATAGTAACACCGACCCTTTGTTTCTAAGGAGTGTTTCACATGAAACTGTTCCAGAACGAAGGTTAAAGCAAAGGTCCAGTGAAGGTAAATCATTACAGCTGTGTGGTTAAGCAGCTCTGTTACTCACACGTTGCAGCACTCTTGCGTCCTGCATGAGGAGGCTGTCCTCAAGCCTCACTTGCCATATCTGTTCTGTGAGAAATAATGAAAAGATCCATTCAGTCACAGTCAGCCACTCTGTGAGTGATTTATCGAGTTCCTGGTAGGTACCATGGTGGGTTAAAAGTAGTATGATTCTGATCATAAAGACTGTTATGGAATGTGCAAGTCATCTGAATCAAAACTGTGGAAGCAGTCTTACTATGAGATTCTGTATATCTTTGCAGCAGCAAGCTTTTTTTTATTATTTTATTTTAATGTAAGCTAAAATTTATATTCCAAACAATCAGTCCATCACAAGAAACAGAGGCTGCCATTAATTAGAAGTCATCTTAGAGATGCTTCTGTTCACATAATTTATGGTGTACTCCCCCTTTGGTTGTTAAGCTAAAAACAGTAAACATAAAAAGTCATTTATGAGAACTGTTTTGGTTTTTTCCTAGATGCTACACACCATTTCTTCCCCTGGCTATTACTTTAAGGCTGTTCAGCCTTCTTTAACACGGTGGTAGCTGTCTTACAGATTTATCTTCATCATGATTTATTTCAAGGTGAACGCACTATAGAAATGTACTCTATAGCATGTGTGGAAGGTGCAGATGTGTCTTTCGTTTTTCCCTTTGGTACAGTAAGATCACAGGTCACTTTGGTGTTTGGTGACTGGATCCGGAGAGGTCCACACCACTGCCACCTGGGCGAATAACTTGAACGCATCCACCAAGTACATAAGCAGAGGAAAGGAAAACTAAGCAAAGCACTGAATTGTGAGCAGTTCCTGCTCAGCAATCCCAGGTGTGTTGTACAAGAATGGAAAAGTTTTCACTGAGCATGTTCAGACACTGCTGCTGGGGGCCAAAATAACAAGAGTGGGTACTCTTTGAGACCAAAAAAATAGCTTGAGTCACCACTTTTGTGTTACTGTACCACAGCAACAAAAATTCAAAGCCAAGAAAAAGATATAAATGAAATATGCCTACAGTCCTGTACCTAGTGGAAGGTGAGTAATGGAATTTAAAGGTGAGACTGCGTGGAAAGTCATCTGAATAAGAAAGAACTAGCAGTTTTTAAACAATAGTTGAACCTTCTCCTCTTCCTTAGCTGGTATTTTATCTGAACCTTTTGTAATTATTCAAATTACCCAGTTTTTCAAACCACTCTAAGAAACGGTTTGAAATACAAAAGTAGGAGCAGAAGAAGGAGGAAAGAAAAGAACTGCATTTCTTAGGAAACAAGAAAAAAAAAATCAGAACATTTTAAGCTTTATACAGTCTGTCAAATTCTGCCCTAAAAAAGAACCTCAATTTAAATAAAAGTGTCAGCAATTTCACATAGGACAGATTTTATTTATTAAACAGGTTGGGTATGGAAATGAGAGGGAAATAAATGTGCACAGCATTAAATACAACAAAAATAACTAGGTCTTTTTTTAAATAAACACTGTGTCCTACATGCTGGTAGAGGAGCTCCAATTGCATCATTCTACCAAGACAAATAAGGACCAGCCACTACAGCAGATGCATTCCTGTAACAATTTCCCCTTTCCCCTCCCAAGGGATTTTGATGCCTAATAGATCAGGCAAGAGCCAGAGAATTTAAATTCACTGAGCAGAGATCACTAACATTTTGTAAAATGAGGTGTCGTCTGCCTTTCCAGCCCCACGATCCTGTTGTAATCCGCTTCCTGCAGGTGTGAATCTCAGTGCTCAGGAGCTGATGGCAGCAGGGTCCTTGGTAGGGCTCCCTCTAGCCGGGGTGATGCCACACACTTGCACAGAAGGTAATGGGGAGCAACAGGCAGAGAACCCACCTTGGCTTCCAGGATGTGGCTGCCTCAACAACCAATCTCAGCTTCAGAAGGGCTTCATGCTCTGATGTGGAGCAGAAGGCAGCTCCCAGCAGAAGAACAGGCAGCCACAGGTGAAGTGGTGCAGTTATACTCAGTGAAAGAACGCAGATCCCCAGCCGGGATCCAGCATGCCACAATGCCCAGAAACAGGAGCATTGCCCTGGGAGCTGGACTGTTGACGGCTCCTCTGCAGGCCCTAACTCAGGCTCAAAACCCCAAGCACAGTGTGCAGCTCGGGACTAACCCAGGCAGAGGTGACACACAGTTCACGTGCTTGGTTCGCAGCATATTCAGCATCCACAGACCTTCCCTGTCATCATTTGGCCCTGCTTCAGAGACATGTTTAGTTTTGGAGTTGGTTTGTTTAAAAAGGCATCATTTCATGTCCTGGTTAGTAGTTCACAGGCAGTTCTATGGTCACTTTTAAATATATTTTTTTCTTTCCATAGCATACAATTAGAATAGAAGACAGAAATAAAAAAGTTGTGAAATATAAGCCAATAGATGGAATAGAACATTGCTTTCAGTACAAACAGACCTACTCTTGTAACAGAGAACAGGGAGTTAAGGCAGATGAAAACTGCATTTTCCATATATACTGTTATCTAACAGCTTCTAAACACAGGAGTCAACATTTCCAAATACAACACCCAGTTAATGTGTATTTCAGACCATTCACATAGCACCTGGTCAGAAGTGGGTTGTTNCCTAAATCAAGAAGGAAACAGTACACAGCAGAGCTTAACACAGGAACATGACAGCAATGGGTACATTAATATAGCATGTAGCTGTTCTGTTCCTTCACTGATGTGTGAACTTAACAGAAACCTGCACATACCCATTTGAATAAAATTAAGCATGTTCAGTCTCAAAGGTTGCCTGTCAAGGATTCATCTCCTGGAACTTAAACCTGGTGATTTCTGTAGGGCAAAGTGAGCAATTAATTTAATTCAAGACAACAGCTGAGCCAGAACCAGTAACTGAATGGCCCTTCAATGGGAAAAGAATCCATTCTCCAGCCTCAGTTCAGATCCAAGTTCTGGGACTCCTGTTTGCAATCCTGAGTACACCCAGTCACAGTGGAAAGAGTTTTCATTCCTAACAGTTCCTGAGGCCATTGATGATCTAGTATTTGATCCATTTTGATGTTCAAGAAAACAAAAGATGATTACAAAGGATTGCGTGCAAAAAGTGACTTCTCCAAAAGAACAACCAACCTTAGTGGCAAGAACTCGGGAATCCTGGGTTACTGCTCATTTCCATTCAACAGCAGACTCTTAGCAGTGGGAAATGCAGTCATTTTCTCCCAGTTTTTGTAAGAAAGTTTTCAGTTTATACCTTGTTCCTAATCTGACACAGATTCTTACAAAAAATTTCAACAGCCTGAACACCTTCCACACGTATAAGTATGGGCTGTGAAACACTTGATTTACACTTCTCTGAGCCATTCTTCAAGCAGCAAATTACCATGATCTACACAGGACACGTATGTCTTAGTGTCTGCATTAGACTGGATTTGCTGCTGTCACTAAACCCTTACTACTGATCAGTTGTCCTGATTTCAGTATTGTACTGATTTTGTACTGATTGGCACTGATTTCAGGTCTTG
>VZRU01005165.1:91677-106204 GCA_013398155.1 Pedionomus torquatus | reverse complement strand
TAACCATTCTATGATTCTATGATTTAATTTTCGGAACTGGGTCTGAACAGTGTTTCTCCTTTTGCTCAAACTCTGCCTGCCGTGTGTTCCTTTTCTTCATGTTGCTGAGCTCTAGGCAGGAATGGATTTCCCCTGTAGCCTGTGGCCAGCAGCTGAGACAGTGAGAGTTTTTAGACCACTCCTAGGAGACGAATTTTGCCTTCTAAGTGTGTTTCCTAGAGCTTTGTTCTATTCTGTGCTTGCTGTTTTGTCTGCCTAATGAATGGCATTACTACAGATGATAGTTGTCATTATATTATCAAAAAGTAATTTTTCACTAATTTACAGTTATTAATATTCACTGTGCATTGACAATAACATAAAGCATCAAAGTTCTGGGGTTAATTTATTTCTAAACATGTTTAAAAAATAGAGTATTATGGCTATTTTAAAATTGCAGTATTATGATATATACTAATTAATAGCTATCAGATTCTGTTGTGTGGCACAGACATTAATTCCTTGTTCGCTTTTTAATTAATGAAGTTGCTTTATTTTTGTTGCAAAACCTTAGGCATCCTAGGTTAAATTCTGTCACTTTTGTAGCATACAAATGTGACAAAAGATTTTCATCAGAAGCTGTGGTAGAGTTTTCTCTCTAAGATAATACCTCTGGAAACTGTATCACCTTGCCAGTCAGGCACCAGTTGAGTTACAATCTGACAATGGCAATTAAACAGATCTCAGTAAGTACATAAAAGTGATGGCATGCTTTTGTCCAACATTTAGCTGAAAAAGCATTACTAAAAGTAGTTTTTCTATCAGCCATTATTTTGTTTAAGCCCTCTTTTCTTCATGTTACATCACTTGCAATTTATCACGTATGAACTTTACAGCAATAAGGAAGTTTGCTTTCCCAGTTACTAGAAGCACATTCAAACAAACACAAAAGGAAAATATCACTATTTTATTGGAATCAGATCATCTGAACAATTTATCAGAACCAGATTCCATTTTTGGGGACAGCATGAAAAGTCCTATTTTCCTCTCTTCATGAAAGGGAAAAAAAAAAGAGGAGAGAGAGAGAGAGAGAGAGAGAGAGAGAGAGGATGATAACAGAGACATTCTTACTTAAAATAAAACAAAAATATTTGTAGGTCATTAAACCTACATTAACTCCTATGAAATAATCAGAATACATAAAACTTTCACACAAAATCTTTCTGCTAAGGAGGCAGAGGAAAGCAGTAATAGATACCCAAGTAAGACTTGTAAGGAAGCCTTTCCAGCTGTTTTTATGCTACTAATCAGTCAGAGGACTTTATTATTAATGCGCAGAAATGTTCTTGTCTTAGCCTTGTACAGAAAAAGAGTTACAAGTCAAGAAAAGAAACTCTGAAAAAGACTTTGTGAAGTCCAGCAAGAGGAGACAACTTTTTACATGTGTTCATACACAAGAGGATTTCTTTTTTCAACTAAAGCATACAGAGGGTGTCCTCAGAATTTTAGCCCAAAGAAATTGTCCAGGCTTTAAGACGTGTCTTTTTAAAGCTGCCTTATTAATGATAGCAGCCTGCAGATAATACACATCAATGACTTCAGCTTAGACAGTTGGGATTTGAATGTTCCACTGCTGCAGGTCCTTTTCAAGCAAACTATTCAGATAATAAAGCNATTGTTTTTTTTTTTTTTTTTTTTTTTTTTTTTTGGATTTGGAAAGTGCTATCAAACTGGGACCTCTTAATTTTAAAAGGATTCCTCTTTTCTTTTCCTTTCTAAACCTTGTTAAGGAGTAAAAGAATAACACAATGTGAAACTGATTTCCCCTAAAAGATAGAAAAGCAACGTAATGAAAACGAAGCAGTGGTGCTGCAGATTGTAATCCTTCCAAAGAATAAAAAAGCCAAAGTTGAAAGTGAAGCACTGGCATATGCTGCTTGAGATGAAAGCTACTGCAATAGGTATTGGTATTTTGACCTAATGGAAGACATAAAGAGAATAACAAGGTTACATGACCTCACACTAGTTTTTAAATCACTTCTTTCTTAAAGGAGCATTTTGTTTTCAGCAGCTGTCTACCAATTATATTATCCAATGAAATACTCTACCCGCTAAACCAGTGGTGTCTCTTCTTTCTCCTTTTCTACTTTAAAAAAAGAAATCAGAAGAAAGTCCTCATCTTAGCTTCAAGTATGCTTTAGATGGATTTAAAGTAAGTTAATTTGAAATGACAGTAAATAATCCTCCACCATTCAGTCACTGGTTTTACATTTCTCCATAATTATCATTGAATAAGCTTCTTTTTAAGCATGCTTAATGCGTAGGTTTTTCTCTTCCTTTACTACTTTACGCCACAGATAAAAATGACATTTCTGTAAGGAAACCTAAGCCACTATTCTTTGCCTTTAGGGACTGGTTCAAGGAGACTTATGAATTGTTCAAGTATTGTAAGTGCCAGCCAATGCAGATTTTCACTGTGCTTCCCTGCCTTGTAACCCTCCCACCACTTCAAAGTAAATAGCTGTGTCCTGCCTTCCACCGCTTGATCAATGCCTTTATGGTGACACAATAAGCTCCATGAAAACAGCAAGAGAAGAGAGGAAGGTGATTAATGCCAGTGTAAAAACTGTCTGCAATGGGAAAGAGGTGAGGGGATAAAAACAAACGCATTCCTTGGGATCCCATTGATGGGTATTTGTGCAGGGACTGGGCCGACACCTTAAGTAAGGAGTACATACTCTGCTTTGTCCTCACCCTTAAACATCATCCTTATTACCTTATTAGGAATTAGTTCCTGATGTATAACCCAATCTGTCTGTAAAAGGAAGGAGTCCATGCAGCTCATTTTTCTAAGGCACTTAAGGGTCATTACTCTAGCACTGCAGCAAATGTTTTATTCATTTTGCCACAGCCCGATTTCTCTGCTAAGACTTTTCTAGCAAAATGCTACACAGCTCAGCAGAGAGGTGATTGATTAATCAAGGAGGAGCAGAATTTGGGCATTCCGATAAAATTTTCTGAGTCTGCTCAGTTGACATGATTCAGTTTTATTAGGTAGCAACACTTGAATACTAACTGGGTGATTTCATCCATCAGAGAAAAATGGATGGCAACACCTTTAGGTTAATATGGCTTGAACAATTAGTTCTTGAATAATTTAGATGAGTGAGCGCCCATCTCTTCACAATCATGTTCTTTGGTCTTGCTAAGGTGCTACCCATACTGGCATTGTTAGTCAGAGAGACGAAGGTCTGGTCCTCTGAGAATGACTGCAACTGGTAGCAAAGTTGCACTTCAGGCAAGCACGATAATGTTGTGCACTGAGTGAAATCTGCTTAATTAAACAAAGCTCTGTTTAATCATTAGAACTGCATCTACCCCAGGGTTGCAGGGGCACAGCCGTGATGGTCAAAGAGTTGCACCCCTGCAGCCCTGCCTGCCCGGCAGTTGCCATCCCACAGGCAGAGCCAGCACCCAGGCTGAAGTTGTGCCCTGGCTGCAAAACCCAGGGCTACAAGGAGCCAGACTCTGGCCAACACAGCTGTAAAAAATGCCCTTTAACCAATTGGTTTCTTACAAACAGAAATCCTTGTCTTCTTCTACCAAGGAGTTTTTCCAAGTAACATATCCCCTTGGAAAGGCAGGAATTTCTTTTTCTCATGGAAGCATTAGTTAAACTTCTTTGGATACCTGTAAAAGAGAAAAACCACTGTCTAATTTTTAAACTAAAGAATAACGCTTTTCTGGCCTGAAACTGGTAGGTACATTGTTATAGAAGTTAGTGGCCCCTTTTCCACTTTCTATTATAAAATATTTAACTCTGCACACTAACAAATCTGTCATATTGCTGAGATTCACAAATGCTATCCACACAGAACAGAGAAAAGTGTTTTGCTTTTAATTTTTATATAAATAGAAGGAGTTATAATTCTACAGAATATATGTACAACAATGATGAAATACTAACTATGTTGTAGTGGCTCTTTGTATAAAGAAACTGAGTGCTTTTTTGCAAGTCATCAAAATCCAGGGTTCATTTTGGTGTCTTTGCATCTGTCTTATCTGCAAGTATACCAGTCAAGCACTGAGAAGTATTTTTATCTCCAGCGTTTAGCTGATTTTAACACTATTTAACTCCACTGGACTGGAAAAAAAAATCTAATTCTTGGGAATTTGATTGAAGAGAATGTGATACAATTTGGATTGAATATGCTCTGGGCCTCTTTAGGTGCACTTGAGCCAAACAGAATTGATTTGTATTGGACATATGTGTAAAATTATATAATGGACTGACCTTTGTAACAGAAATACATGGCTCATTCTGAGGTGCAGATTTCCCAGTGATAATATATTTTTAAAAAGAAAATAGGGGGAAAAGGTAACCAGATCACATCAGTCAGAGCAGTTGAACTGAGCCAGGAATGTGTCAGTTTGAATTTTATTCTTGTCAGAAACACCCTATATTATCAGCAAAGAGGAAAACCTATTACCATTACTTTTACATTTCTACATAATATAAAAGAGAGAGAAAGAAAAAAATCCTTTATGATACACTCAGTTAAAAGTCTCCATTGGACCAGAAAGAGTTTTCTTCACCTAATGAAACACAAACACTTTTAAAGATCTACATTCAAGCTGCTGTTACATATATAGTCTTGCTCCAGGAAAATATTTGATGGCTGTTAGAAGGGAATACAGTTGTGTGCTTTAAAGTTATATTCACAGGGCTTGTCCCAGTGCCAGAGGATACCCAATATTCATTGGCCCAGTCTTGAAAATGTATACATATATCGGTCAGAGCTGCAGGGAGAATGTGTCTCTGTAAAGCCTATTCCCGCAGAACGTATAGTTCATGCTGTATGATGCCAGGCGGGGAGGCCACCCTCAGCCACCAACATGCTGTGCAGTTGGTGCCACCGCAGGACAGAGGCACCTTGCAAGGGGTCTGGCTGGGCTGAGAAGAGAGCCATGTGCTTTCAGGGCAGCAATGGTGATGCAAAGCTCAGATCTCAAATCACAGATTTTACCTTTGAGATTCCCCTGCAGCACCTCATATGAGGACCTGAGTGAATTCTGGGTGATTCTGAAGAAACGATTTTCTAATTTAAGTAATGAAATGACCATCAGATTTTAATACATCAGCAACATACAGGAGCAGAACTGTTCATCTAAGGGCTCCCACCTTAGGTGTAAGCCTCAAGCAACTTTGAGGTGACCAGAGTTCTTTGATGTGGGGTTTCTCTGTTTATTTATTGGTAATTCTGCTATTGCTTATGACCTTTATCCAGATGTGATGGACTTGTGTGCTGCTAAAGTCTGTGATTACCGCTTGTGTATACAACTGATACTCCAGTGGTGACCGAGGCAGTGCTTCCAGCTGAGCTGAGAGGCTGCTTCTTCCTGCCACCCTGATGGATTATATGCCTGTCTGCCACTAAGGGCAGTGCTCTCCCAGTCTCTTCTAGAGTGCTTTTAAAAAACAGGAAAACAAACCAAGTAGCTGACCTAAAGCTCTTTTTCTTGCACTTTAAAATTTACATATGTATTTCTTAGAAATTATGTCTTGATATGCTTTCTAGTAGGACATCAAATCTGCAGGTATGGTAGATACACAGGAACAGTAAACTGGCCTATATATGGTAAGAATAAAGAAATAAGCTCCTCGGGGAAGCCACAGGATAATGTGTTTATATGTTCAATTCCAAAGGAGAGGACATTATTTCATATGGGAGGACATAATTCCTGCTGTAGATTTTATTCCCTATATTATCAGTATTTTTTTGTTTGATTATATCCTCACATATTTTTTACTATTTTTTTAAATCAAAATCCTCTACAGTCGAAATGAGGAAAATGTAGAATAAATTACATAGGAAAATCAGAAGGTGGATTGTTTTAAGTGAGTATAACGCTGATGACCTTCGTATTGCAATGCAAATTCACACATGCTGGGTATTTCACACAGATGTCCACAAAATGTGTGAGGACCTTGCTTTTGTCTTTTGAAGTGATCCTGATAGAAAAGAATCTCATGAATAGGTCATCACTGTATGAGCTGTTGACAAGAGAAAAGAAAATCTCTGTCCACTTTTGTTTTAACAGTTTTATTGAAGGAATTCTCCTATTTTTTTTTCAGCTTACTGTTGATGAAAGTTCCTGCTTGTTTTTAAATTACTGCCTGCTGGTCTGTTGGTAAGAGTTACATTTTTTGTTAGAAAGCATGAACAATACTGGAGAGAGGTTCTTTCAGATGCAGATGAAAATGCTCTGTCACTTTCTTGCTATGTAAAGAGCTTGAAACTTGGGCAAGAGGCATTAGACATCCACATGATGTAACAAGTGTTACACTTTACGGTGGGGTCTCTGTTACAGCTGACATATGCCTTAAATAACGTGCAGCAAGGCAAATCCCTATTGACTTTACATCTGAGATGGATCAAGACTGAACTTTATTGAACTTTATTTCACTCCTGTCCGTCATTAATTTAAACTCACAAAAATTGACTCCAGTTCCACCTGCTTCAGACTATTATGTAGGAGTGTTTTGTGTTGCCGGTTTTATCCTCTTCAGCATAAGTGTTCTCCTTTTCCTAGTTGTCCCAACAGAAATGGAAGATGAAAGCTTAGCTAGATCTATATTTTCTCTGGACTAATTTTCTTCCTGAAGTTACTGAGGAACAGGGAAATGCCTACCTGTCTTAAAATACTCCAGAGTCTTCTTGTGCTAACAGATATGCAAACAAAGATACATTACAGAAATCTGCAATATATTTCTGTTGATAATGTGCTGACAAAAAACTAAGTCTAGAAATATTGGCTTGTCAAGTCATAATTTTCCTGAACACTTGAGATGTAATGATGGACCTTTACAAGCAGATATTTTTCATTTATAACCACACTATGATATTGAAGATATAATTTTAACAGTGATTTTCAAGGCCTTCTGAAACACATTTTACTGGATATGTTGTTGATTCCATCTGAATGGCAGATGTGACTTACCTTACACCAGCTACCCACACTGACATGGTGGAATGGTCTGTCACAGGTAGAGCAAAGAAAGCTCTTGGTCTCACATCATGGGTCTCTAAGAGCCAGCTTTAATGAATAAGTAAGACTTTTTTTGAAGGTTGGTTCTTATCTTAAATTCTGCTGTTGTTATAAAGGTATTCATTTGCATATGCACACATGCTCAGAAGTGTGTGTGTGTACATATATATATATGCGCACATGCAAGCTATTTCTCTAGAGTCAAATGGAAATTGGATCAAGACACAGATAGTCTAAAACACCAAGTTTTCTTCATAGAAAAATGACCTTTTCATAAGTTAAATGTACCTCTTCAAATGACAGCTCATGGAATGAGAGGTAGCAGACTTGAGAAACTTGCTGACAAATGCCATCCTTGTTTAACTTCAAGAATCTAGGGCAAAGGGCATGTTGGAAATTATTAGGTCAGAAAAAAATTGACATGTCAGACAGGGAGGCATTTAAGCTGCACAAAGGACTTCTGGGGGGAAATAATTAAATTCCCATGTTAGCTATATTTTGAAACTTTGACATATAATAATTTCTTAAACTGTTGCCTTTGAGTCTCAGAATACTATGCACAGATTCTGAATGCAGCAGATCCCTCTTAATTGGAGCAGCCTGGTGATCAGGTAACATCCTGTTTAAGAAAGACAACCCTAACAACAAGTCTAATAAAACTGTGCTCTGAATTTTGGCCTGGCAAAATTGATTAATTTTCTGCCATGCCTAAGACTCTAGGACATTTATTACCATATTAGCAGAATCTCCAAAGTCAGATGAAATGCTGCATTCTGTGTAATGAAGAGCTTTTTAAGTTAGAAATTTCTATAAAAAGGGACCCAAATTTTTATACTTCCTTGATTTATTTATCTCGCTCAAATTAAATTTTAAAAAACATAAATGTATACATACTCCCTTTATTTTTAGGTTAACCATAAAGACAGAATGCTTTCACGTGTCAACACCTTTTTAAAATTCTTGAGAAAAGAGAATTTTTAACTGCAAAGGAGTTTCTACTTTTTCAGGTGTCTATATGGAATAGTAATGTAATAATGTCACATAACAATCATGCCACTATATAGCACTGAGGGGTTCTTTTCAGTCATTTGGTGGGTTGTAGAACAGAGGATTTTTTCGTTACACTGCCAGGCAGTATCTATTTGTATCTATCATTATGAAACTGAAATGATTTCCTGGGAATACACTGTCAGTGGGCTATTTTGCAATTCAAGTAAAATAAAAGGTACTATGAATATAGCTAAACAAAACATAAGTACAAAATATAGATGTATTAAAAAGAGAGCTTCCATTTCAGAAATAATGACCTTTGCAATATAAACTTCCAGAATGATATAAGAGGCAAAGGAAGTAAAATGCTAAAGGGACCTAAAGCTGTATCTTTCTGCAAACAATGGTTGCTTACTTTACTTGTAGGGATAGTTTGGCCAAACAATTGGGCAAGTCATGCTTAATGCTATATCTGCACAAAGCCCATAGATTATGTAATCTCTTAAAGAAACAGAGAGATCTTCATATCAAATTCAGAAGTTCCTAAAATGAAAACATAGCTAACAGTTGTCTGAAGCTAATGGCACGTGCTGAGTACAGTGTTGGGCTTACCACAAAAAAGACATTGAGATGCTGGAGCGGGTCCAGAGAAGTGCAACAAAGCTGTGGAAGGGTCTGGAGAGTAAGCCATATGAGGAGAGGCTGAGGGGGCTGGGGTTGTTCAGCCTGGAGAAGAGGAGGCTAAGGGGAGACTTTATCACTCTTTACAACTACTTGAAAGGAGGCTGTAGAGAGGTGGGGATTGGTCTCTTCTCCCAAGTCACAGGTGATAGGACCAGAGGAAATGGCCTCAAGTTGCACCAGGGGATGTTCAGATTGAATGTTAGGAGAAATTTTTACACAGAAAGGGTTATTAAGCATTGGAATGAGCTTCCCAGGGAGGTGGTTGAGGCACCATCCCTGGAGGTAAAGACAGGTTAACATAGCACTTAGTGATGTGGTTTACTGACAACTTGCTCTTGTTTTTTATCAGAATTAGGTTGATGATTGGACTAGATGAACTCAAAAGATCCCTTCCAAGACAGACGATTCTATGATTCCATGATTTGTCAATGAAAACACAATGCTTATCACATTTTGTTCAAACTGAAAAATACTTTGTTTCTCTTCCTCATAACTTAGACTCATTCCTAAAGGTATGTACATGGAGAATAAAAATGGCAGAAATAAGTACACACTTTTGTAATTTATAGATATTGTGTATCACAATAAAGCTCTGTATTTAGTCAACTCTCTGTGATGATGGGATGATAAATATTTGGTAGAAAATTATTGTCCACTGGTAGGAGTGCTCCAGTCAATTTTTTCAGTAGCTAAATGAGAATGATAGATTTTAACACAGCAATATTAACTTATGCTAAAAACAGACTAATAAGATATTGCTGTGCATTGTCTTCCAGAGAAATGATTACAGTCAGTCTATCTGGACAGTATGAGGGAAGTCCAATCTAAACCAAATCTAATCCTATTATAAACATTGTTTAAAGGCTTTTTGAAAATATTATCTTCAGTATCTCCAGTGACAGTTAACACACACTTACAAACAAGAATTTCCTTCTCTTGAAGATCACCTTCAAAGCTCTGACTGATACTGAAGTCAGCAGAAGGCTGGCAGCTGCCCTTTGTGGCAGTGACCTGGCACACAGCTGTGGGATCACCAAGGTGTCCCTTCTGCTTACATATGTGGCCTCAGAATTTGGTTTGTTCCTCTGCAGCTCTGTTGAAGGAGATAGTGTTGGACTAAGAAGGGATGTCCATAATACGTGCTCATCAGTGCTTGGGCCTGGTACATAAACACACCCATCAAAGGTGCTGTGTAGGTGTTACAGGCATGACGCTCAAGCCTTTATAACTATTTAGGTAGTTCCTGATACCTGCTATGGTCTGAGGCATGTGATTCCTCCTAGAAAGTGAAAGTATATATGACCTGCAACTGGATTATAGCTTGCATGTGGTTTTGAGCCCCAGCCCCAGTTACATCTATGGACTATTCTGTTCTGTGTTTTCAGTTGCTCTTTGGCTGATTGCAGAACATGTGCAACTGCCTGAATATTAGAAATTATTGGATTGAATGCTATGATTTTAGGGTGGATGTGTGTGAGAAATCTTTGGCTTTAATTCAAATGTTATGTTATTTTAAAATATATTATTGCACTAAGCCAGAGTGAAAAAAATAGAGAAAGTGTAGATCTATTACACACTACAAGCAAGGATATTTAATACATAGAAAGCTGTTTGCTGTATAAAAGTATAGATATGCATAATTTAAAAATCTATTGGTTTACATTTTGTAATTTTCTGAACTTGCAACATTTGCATGGAGGAACAGTCAGAAAACTTTTCATTTTGTGGTCAGTGGCAATTTATGGCCATTTTGTTCTCCTCCAAGGGTCTCTTGGTACCATTTATTTGTCTGCCACATGAAATGGATGAATGAAAATATTTGGAAAATTGAAACTCTCTGTTCTTTGTATCAGTTCTCTATCTGGCTCTTTTGACTCTTAGTTCTTCAGATAAGCATTCTCCAAGCTCTGTTTGGCCACTTTTACCTCTGGGGAGACCAAATTAAGTCCTGAACTATGAGAGTTTACATTCTTTCTAATGCTCTCATTTTTAGTACTTACTTTCTCAATGCAGCACATTTTAATACCTGTACAAATATCTAATCTGCTTCTGGATCCTGCTGAAATCTTTACTCTAGCAAACTGTTGTGGCAGTGAGTCCCAGAAGTGGGCTGAACACTGGGGAAGGAGCTTCAATCACTAGAGGGTTATCTTGGGAGCTCCAAAAAAAGTCTGGCTTTGATCCCTGTCTTTGTCAAAGGCCATATGAATGGGTTCAAGTCCTTTAAAGTTATTTATAAAAAGATGTTTAGGACACTGAAGAATTTTGTTAGATGTGCCTGAGTGTCACTGTGAGTAAGGGGCCTAATTTTTTAGATATGACTCTATCTTTAGGCTCCTAAATATCTCCTTTATTAAGCACTCTCTACCTTGGTGTCATTCCAACTGTGTCTAACCCACTTTGCTGATTACAGCTCACAGTTCCTGAAGCTCATTCTGCTGTACAGCACAGCCAACACAGGAGCCTAGTCCTGGCAGGAGGGGTACACCTCCTGGCATGTCACTGTGTCTGGGCTCACACCCTCTGAACTGCAGAGCCATAGAGCCAGCTGTGGGACTGCAGGATACCATAGGTCCCCAGCAGCTGGAGGAGGATGCTTCACCGAGGAAAGGTCAAACCAGCCTAGCCTCCAACTCTGCTCTATATCTCCTGGAGAGATATTCTCCACACTTGCCTCACATCCATGCTGGAGCTGCCCAGCCCCAGCTCCCATGGTGACTGAGTCACCTGTGTGTGGCACTCCTCTGCACTGGTTATAGGGGTCTAATAAGAACCTCTTCTGGACTGCATAAGAAAATGTTTTACTTTGCTGGTGCTGAGTGTGGCACCTGCAAGCAATGCTGGGTTTTGTCAGAGAGAAATAATTCAGATTTCCTCCTCCTCCAAAATGTAATTAGGTGATGCTGAAAATATTTCACATTCAAAAGTTCTTATTAATGAAGTCATTAGGAGCTACAGAGCCATAGTAAATAAATATATAAGTAAAATCCCCAACAGTCCTTGGCATAATTTATTTATTTTTCTTTTAAAACTCTGCTGTTAACACACCACTTCTTCTTTTAATAGCTTCCATGCTGACATCCTGTATAACATTCTTTGGCTCCCTGCCATTTTTTACAGGTCTATTCTTCCAAAACAGGAAAAAAATTAATGATGGAAAGCCTGAAATGTCCTTACTGGCACCTCAGCAGTAATAATAACATTAATCTGGTCCTGAGGACTAGTAATGTACTTTGCCTCCATGGTAATGACATAGTGCACTTCATCTGAGACAATTAGTCAAGACTCTGGGTATCTGTGGGACGATTTCAAGCAGATGACCTCGTGCAAGCTTGTGTTACTCTGCATAAAGCACTCATGTGAGTTTCCTTGAAACTGCTAATAGGAGTTGGGGGAACAACAGACACCAGCACTTCAAGCCTTGTTTAGCATGAACAGTCACAAAGGACTTATTGTACTTTGTGTCTAGAAGGCTTTGCTGAAAATCTTTAGCCATTGGTGAGCCAAATATCCTTCTCATTCTGCCGCGTGTTATGTTCAGCAATTGCATTAGCTAATAAATTCCATATTCCCTTGAAATCCTGTCTTTCCAGGCTGAAATCTGTGACAATTCAGACTATATTTTCCTCAAGACTCTCAGTTTTGCATTTAAAAAACACATAGAGCTCTGGAAACCAGCTGCTCTGGAGCCTTATAAACCCTTTCTCTGTATTGTCCAAATCAGCATGACTTAAGGATACTTCTTTTTTTTTTTCTTCATGAAAATCAAGGAGCAACAACTCACAGAAAATGTCTACTACTCTTTGATCACTCTTTGCAGCCTGAAAAGTCTGGCCTGCTTTGTTTGACAAAGAAGTCTGAAATGCTCAGGACAGAATATACAATTTCAAAATATAGAAGGCAAGGGTGCACGTATCAAAACTGAGGGATCAACAAGCTAAATCTCACTTGCAGAGCCAGAAATACTGAGGACAGCCATGGAGACAGAGAGGTCTTTTTCTGTTTGCTGTGTTTCATAGCCTGTGGTGTATGTCTGTCTTGTGGTTTTGTTTCCCCTGAGTTTATTCAGGTGGAGGTATAAAACTGATGAGTGCTGGAGAAGGTCAATGTTACATATTCATTTTGTTTTAAATAATTGATGATGTTTCCTGTTTCTGCCTACATTAATTGCTCTCAGGTGTTGGAGAATTGCTCAGTGAGTCGCCTTCTAATTTGTTGCTTTAGAAAAGCAGCATGTTGCTTTTCAGGATACTGTAAGTAATGTGTTCCAGGCAGTACTTTAGAACCGGAGGTTAATAAGGATACACTGAATACATGTTTGGGTGCTATTACCTCACTGCATCTGTGTGTGGGGGGGGAGAGAAGGATGAAGTGGAGGAGTGCAGACAGTAAAGAGCCTCAGATGCCGCTGTGCTGATGTTTCAAAGTATAATTTGTGTTCCCCTGACGTTTAGAGCTGTACATTAAGGCTCTGATCCAGGAAAGCACAGAGTACTCAACTGTTGTTGATTTCAGTACAGCTGATATTATTTAACACCTGCAAGGATCTGGATCACAGATAGTATATCTTTGATTTTTTTCAAGAGGCAAGCTTAATTCCATTGTGTAATTTATCTGCTTTGCTACAGAAACAAGAAGAAAATAAGATCTACAAACCTGTGTTACATGAAATTTAAGCAAAACTGTTTTATGGGTGTCATGTCTACAGAATAACAATACTATTATCATTAATGTCTCCTTTCTTATTGTGCTCTTTCATATGCAAATACAGAGTTTCTACAGTTTATAATTGGCATGCCAGTGAGGTTCAAAATGTGCTGGAGGTACACTTTGTGAGAGGAATTATATGACTTGATTTGATTAAAACAACTACATCTGTGTTATGTTACTGTCTTGGGCCTGAGCTTTCCCTGCATCAAGACTTCCTGGCAGTCCAGAGAGCTTTGCATTTTGGCTGAGTCTGGAGTGATATAAGCCTACTGATTTATCTGCCAGTGAAAATCAAATGAAAATGGGGAGTGGCTTGAACTCAAGCGCTGTCACACCAAGAAGTCTGGATGAGTGCTTAACAGCTTTATCTGACTTGTTCAAGGACAAGGAAAGCCCCATTTGGGGTAATGCCTATTGACTGCATCTATTGAAATATAAATTATTGATTAACTTTTCTATGGGAGAGCTTATTGTTTCATGATCATGGCAAATATTTAATGAATTTTAGAGGATCAAGTTGGATGTTATTCTACTGTTTTCAGTTTTCTGTACTGTCAAATAGTCTGCCTTCTGGCTTTCAGTTTCCCTATTGCATCATTGTAGCATGGTAAGACTGGCCCAATTTTCCAGTGTTCCTGAAGGAATAAGTGCATTTCACAGTTTTAAATTTTCTGTCATTTCTTGTTGCCCCATCTATGCATTTTTCAGGAGTCTTTAGAGCTTTCTTTTCCTTATAACCACTTGTCTTCCTGCCTGTGGCTTGGAAAAAATGCTGGCTTGGCCCAAGAAAAGAGCATGTTGAAAAACCTGGGAAGCCAAACACCAGATATATGTTAGTGTTGATAAATCAGCCCTAGTGGCCATCATGTCCTGGCTTGTAACCCAGTAGCGGTTGCTGCATATCTGATTATGGATATTTCCCTCAGGTGGATGGCAGATTGGAGTATGCATCTCAGACTCCTACACTGCTAAAAAATTGTTGCTGCCAAGAAAATGCCTGATGTGGTAGGACACATCTCTAATCACTTTCTGAGTGACAGGACCCAGGAGGGGTGCTGGATGGAGCATGACAGCTCTCTTGGGTTAAAGAAAACATTGGGGGAGTAATAAAAAA
>VZRU01005165.1:71439-91320 GCA_013398155.1 Pedionomus torquatus | reverse complement strand
TATATATATATATATATACACTGTGTGTGTAATTTTTTCAGAAAGATAAAGTACCTGTATGTTAAAGTAGTCAGTTAGTTAAGTCTTTCCTCTGCCCCTTCAAAATAAAAGGGTTTTTTTTATGTCAAGAGATTGAGGTATTCAGCTTTTGATCCTGACTCATTTCCTTGACGTGACAGAGATGTGTATGTNAAAATATGCTGTATATATGCAAGCTTTCCACAGTGTGTCATTTTGACCTTGTACCTCCTGGCCAAGACCTTTTGGCTTTGTACATCCTTGGAAGGACAGTCTGTGACTGCTAGCAAATGCACCGACTTGGTGCTTTTCTCCCATCACCTCTTTTCTTCTGCCATCTCTGTCAGCATGTGGGAAAGTGCAGAGGATAAAGTTGGTATGGATGCCACCTGCCCACCCCTGGGAGGAAGGCTGTAGCCATCCCAGCTGCTCTCATGGGGTGTGCATGACATCTCTTCTTACTACAAGAGCAATTTTGTCCCTTCCAGCCCTGGGAGAGAATGCTAGCCTGATCTGTGCCATCTATTTTTATATCTGTATCATCTATGGTGTCTGAAAATCCACCCAAACACAGACCACAAGTCAGTAAGCCCAGCTGTTTGGTATTATTTACGTTATACTGGCATCTCTGCTGACCTAAAGAGCAAAAGAAAATAACAGGGCATATTTGAGGCTTAATAAAACATTGCAGTAGGGAGTCCTTTCTGAGCCATTACAAGCATTTGCTGGAAGTGCATTTGCTGATTTAACAAACTGGTTAGGACAAATGTTTAACATGCTGTTGTAATGATATTCAGATGCTTTTCTTAGTATTTGTTGATCTGCGAAAATGTGTCCTTGCCCAATTGTGCTGGAGAGTGGGATTAAATAAATAAATAAATGCAATGTGATGCGTTTGCACAAAAGCAGAGCAGTGATGGCCCCTGACAGATGGAAAAAAAGTCAATATGATGTCTGAGACAGCCCAGGCTCTGCACTGCAGAATAAATTACATGATTCGCTGAATGCCTGAGCTTCACACAGACATACACAAAATTGGAAAGATAAAAGCTTGCATTGGCTTCAGATGATATTTACTGCTTGATGGATTTACTAGCAGCCCCAGTACAGTCATACTGTATTGAATTATTGGCCTCTATTTAGCTGTGTGTCTGTCGAAGCTTGAGTGTCCATTTAAGCATAAGTGAGCTGGAGCCCTGCCAAGGCTTTTTGAAGCTTTGTGTACGGAGGAAGATGCGAGCTAATGGCTACTAGCTTGAATAACAGGGAACCTAAGGATGCTGGGGGTAGACAACAAAGCATAAGGTGCATTCTTATCAATATTAATGCCAACATAAATATTAATGCAGGCTGCCCGGCACATCATTTTAGAATGACTCTTGTTTTCTTTGTATTTTAACACAAATGGCTGGAAATGACTATGATTTCTCTCCCTCTCTTCTCTCTCTCTCAGAAAGGGGAGTTTAAGAAAGACCATTAGCTTTACAGCTATCTATTGTCACAGCAGCAGGATTTCTACAAGGCAAAGGAGGCAAATGAAATGCTGGATTTAAGAAGTATACTGCTACCAATAAAATATCAGATTAGATTAACAACATACTGTACAAAGCTATTGTTATGGATGCATTATTACACTGTACCAAGGTTTTTCAGTTAAGAAGTAGCAGTTCATTTACAGTGAGCCCCATGAGATAGTCACAGCGTTACTTTAGCTACGACATAGGGAGGGCAGGCTGAGTGCTTAGCTGCTTAACGCATTGGCTTGTGCTTCAGGAAGCCTGGGGCTCCATTTTTGGCCTGACCCTCGAACATGATGAGTTTAGCTTGTGTAATGGTTCAGCGTGCTGAGGGAGGGGTACTGCCTCTGAGAAATGGCTGTCAATTGCAATGCTGCTGGCAGAGGGTTTATCCAGTTAAATACACTTCAGTAAAGGGAAAATAACCCTGTGACTGCATTGTGCTGATCAGCTGGATCAGAAACAAAAATTAGCACGATTTTGCTCCAGGTGAAGTAGTTGCAGTGGGAGCATGAAGGAAAGAAATGATGAAGAACGATGTGCCTGTGGAAGCAAGGAGGCATACAGATCGGAGAAGGATGGGATGTTATTTTGAGACATGAATAAAATGCATCAGAAATCTTCCATCATCTTACAGATAACATGTTCATGTTGAGGACTCTGATGCACGGTCTCTGGCAAGCCTTAATAGGGGTATTTACAAGGTTATCACTCTCAGCTGTCCCTTTGTGCCACTGCCAAAGGTTACTGGCCTGAAGTGGGCATGGCAGCCATGAATATGCGCTGATTTCTCAGCTGCCCGACTTCAAAGCCCACATACTAGCACAAGCCATAGCAGCAGAAAATGTCTCAGCTGAATCCAGTAGAGATAGTCAGAGCTCATAGTTTTGTCTACTTTCTTCTGAGGCAAGCCTGGTGTTAAGAAACTCTTCTCTCCTAATTTTCAGGAATAATGGTAGTAGAATTACAGACTTTTGGAGTTAAGCAATAAAGACTGTTAATCGCTGAATAGAAAAGAAAGGGAAATTAATCCAACTGTTGCCTGATAAAGTGAAATAGAGGGAGGTTTAAAATGAAGATCTCTTGATTAGCATTCTGATAGTTTTGTTGATTTCTCTTCACCCTCTCTTCCATCTGAAATTGCTCCCTGCTAAAAATGAAACCAAGCTGACCACCTCTCTCTGGGGCCTGAGGGAGTGATGCCTCTAGATCCCTGTGTGTTTGGGTCACATGTGCAGTGCTAAATCAAAGGTCACTCAGAACTCTTGTAAGGACAAAAATGTCTTCTTTTTCAAAAAGGCTTTGAACGTGTATCTTTTGTAGTGCAAGGGGAAACCTATTGTAGCTGTCTCTGACAGTTCCTTACTGCTAAGGGACTTTCAGTTGGTAGTGGTGCCTCAGCTTCTCTGCTTTGGACTGAAAAGCTTTAATTTCAATTATGTCATTGGACTTGCTAATTCATTACCATGACAGATGAGGTCTGAACAGGCTTTCTGGCTTTAGATACCATGAAGATTTATCCATGCTTATGCACCACAGCTTGATATTCACAATGAGCTTTTCAACTGGCCAATAAAAGATGCCATCACCTTCATGTCTTCTGTCACACCAAGACCCATTAACAGATTCCAAGGATGATCAATGTCAAGACAGAATGATAACTAATGAATTTTAACACAAAAAAATATTTTTTTTTTTACTTTCTTAACTGCTATCAGGACTCATGAGGATGTCTGTTTAATTAAATTCTAATATATATATATAGACATATATATATTTCATATATATATAATATCTGGTACATAAAAACATAATACGGAATTCTCCATATTATACATTATGGTGATGCAGAATTTATGCTAATCTCTCCTTACATTTTTTCGGGAAAATTAAAGAGCTGCAAAAAGGTGTAAGTTTAATGAGCATCCTGGCTGAGGTTGTCTTGCTTGCTCAGTGCCAAATCTACCTCTTCTCTGTAATGTACAACAAGGGGAATGCAGCTTTTGTTTTGTGGTCCAAATGTTTTTGACTTCTCTAATGCTTCAAGGTCAAATGTCAGTCTCCTGCCTTCTGGAGTGCTTGACTGTAGATGTTCCCAGATTCAATACATGCAATCTATTCTAATTATCTTTTTAAAAAATTCAAAATATATTGCACTCATGAGGGAAAAAAAAAAATCAAAAGAAAGTCCCAAGCAAATGTTAAGCAGCATATTAATGAAGCAAGGCTAATTGCTGTGAAAAGAAGTTATCTGAGTTCCAAGATTAGTTACATGTGCTCTGGTTAATAAATGAAAACCTTGCATATTTGAAAGTCCTTTGTCTCATCCAGCTGTTCCCAGTTTGTCATTCAGTGTTGTGGAATACTGTTTCTATAATCCTTTGGAAGGCAGTGGGTGTCTTCTCACAAAACACTGTGTTTGCAGAGTTTAATACTTCTTTATTCCCTTTCCTGTAACAAACTCTTACTTCCTGTAAGAGCATTCCGTATTTCTAAACCCACTTATCCCTTCTCACTAATACACATTACTAAGCAATTGAAAATTAATTGTAACAGTTTAGTCTGAAAACCTTTGTTTGTCTTGGATGGAGATCCCTTTCTTTCTGTGGAATATAGTTTAGTCACTTCTTGGAATGAAAAGAAAAATAATTCATTGTTTTGCCTGTGTTAAATAAATTCTACTAAACTACTCTCTAAGAAATTTGCACTTCACTTTTTTTTTGGAGAAAAAAATGTATTACTAGACCTGTAAACAGTAACCAAGGACTATAAAACCTTGAAAAAGCCTAGTGCATTTCACAATCGGAAGTTTTTTTTCTGGATTACCTGGAAACTCATTCAGCATTGAGCAGACCTTATCCCAGGACTGAACAGGACTTTCCAAGTAAGTCTCTGCACATGTGAATATTTTAAATGAATGCAAGGACTCCTTTTTACCCTTTCATAAAACATTTGTTGATCCTAGGCACTATGGGAAAGAAAGCTACCAAATTTAAATGCCAACTATCAAGAGCAAAGTTCCCTGCTTCTCCTAGCAGTGCTTCTTGTTATTACTTGCACACATGCTTATAGTTTGCCAAATACGTCTTCAGGAAAATATTTTCCCAAGGTCATAGTGCCAGGCCTATTGTATTTATTTTGTCTTCCTCTGTGGCATAATCTGTCTTCTAAAGTCACCTAGTAATTTCCACATTTCCTGCTACTTCATGGATTTAGTATTTTTAAAGTGTCCTTGTTCTTTTCTGCTTCATTTCCTGTGACACTTTATAGCTTCTGTGGCTTTGGTTTTGTACTAAAAGTTTTAACTTTGCAGTAGGGTATTGGAAATTTTTTAATGGCTGATGGAGTGTGTGGGGATGTGAGGCAGGGTCTCTGTGTACCCTTTTGATGACTGGTCAGTTGCACGGCTGTCTGCCTTTGCAAGGGATGGAAGCGGCAGCTCCGGCAGCTCTCTATTGTCCCACGCTCCAGTATTCATTCACAGGAGTTTCCTCTGAGCTCTTCCTGGTGTGGTTGCCTGTGCTCCTGGCACCTTCTCCACCAGCAGCCTGCTTTTCTGCATGTGACTTGTCAATCCTGCCTGCTCACACCCAGCTCCTTTCCTGGAGGACAGCAAAAAGCAAGGAGGAGTGTAAGTCTCCAGCAGATTTCCCAAGTGACACCACTATAAAAAAGATCCCTCCCCAAATGATATGCCTGATGATATAAAGAAGGAAATACTGCAGGTTAATAAATCCCTAAAGTATAGCTAAGGAAAAACAAGCTATTAAACTGAGCTGGTGTCCCAGGTGGACTAGAGATAGGGTAATCATGAAGGTTTTCTATGATTTCAGAATTGAATAACATATTCTGAAGTGAAATTCCCCTACTATATATGATCATGATCTTTCCTATTGACAAATACATAATTTTTTTTTTATGAAGCTTCTCAGGTTTCAGAATATGTGAATTATGTAGGTGAAACAGGGACTTGACAGCTAGATATCCAGATACAGAGGTGAGCCACAAATATTATGTATTGCAAGATAGTTCTAATTGAGTGAACCCTGTATTTCATATTCAACATAAGATAACTGAAATCCTGTCCTGTAATTGTGCATTCTGAAACAGGAGGGTAAGAAAAAAGAACCAATGATGCATTCCTGACTTGCAAAAAATTATGGTGGCACTCAAGTATTTTATTAATAAGCTGGTGGAGACCATAAATACTATGGTGGAAGCATGCATAGCGGACAGCACAAGTGATTAAGTGATTCAATAGTGAAGAAAACTCTACGGAGCTTCATAATGCCCTAACATTGGATGACTAGTAACAAATTAAATACAAGGCAACCATGTATGGTGAAAGGAGTTAAACTGCTGGTGGATACTGTGCTGGTCACTGCTTCTAAGAAGATATCGTGGGCTTCACTGTAAGCAGCTCAGTGGAGTTGTCCATTCAAACTATGCACTTGTGGTCATAAAAGTAAATAAGAGCTCTGTCTAGACTAGATTTTCTGGTATGGCTACTAGCCCACAGAGGCTGCCCAAGACCAGTGAACTATGCAACCACAGTACTAGCTAACTCAGCTGAAGTATTTTATCATTTTCAGAAAGCCCTAAAATAATGCCCTGGTATGTAAGGCATGTGCTTCCTGTGGTCAGAGATCATAAACCACATCAGGTTATATTGCAGTCAAGTTTCTAGTGTGAAGTGTAGGCTATTGCTGATCTGTTTAACCTATAGAATCCATATACAGGGAACAGATTTTCCTATGCTGATGTCACTTTTTTTTACCGAGTGCCTTGCAAGTGCCTGCCTCAGCTAGGTTGCCCTTTGAGAGGTCAGGGACTCGTAAATGATTAGTGCCTGGACAACCTCTGTAGCTGTGTTGTAAAAAGACTCATAAGCAGGACTAAAAGTTGGACTTCTGATCTAACAGTCAAAGGAAAGATGACTGAATGAAACAGCTGAATCAGGGAGAAAGCCACATGGATTTTGTTTTTTAAGCGCTTTGGGTGTGGGGGCAGGCTCTGGGAAGAGTATTGCTGCTACGGCCATGGACAAAGCTCCCTCCACACATTTTTGCTTGGAGGAGACTTATGCCCATTAGGAGGAAGGTCTGTTTTGTATGCAGTTCAGGTCACATTTTGTGAATACAGCCTGCAACAAATATCTTAAAATGGAGTTGGGGAAAAAAATGCTGACAAAACTGACATTGCCTCCACAAGTGCAAGTGCTGGGCGGCTGGAGTTGTGGCAGCCACAGGAAGCACAACTTCTGCCAAAGCTTGTCACAGCCAATTTTTACTAGACCTCCAAAAGCACCTCTGTGACCGGGGGACCAAGTTCCTGCCAAATGTCAAGTTTCTGTGGTACTTTACTCTCCAGCATGCTAATTCCGTTTCTAGAAAAAGTTACAGCAATGGAATTAAAATGGGAAAAATGCAGTTTTGTTCTTCAGCTCTTCAAAATAGCCAAACCAACTTCACTCAAACTCCTAAAAAGGGTTTTTCCCTTCAAATAACCCTTCTGG
This sequence comes from Pedionomus torquatus, assembly GCA_013398155.1. Classification (NCBI taxonomy): domain Eukaryota; kingdom Metazoa; phylum Chordata; class Aves; order Charadriiformes; family Pedionomidae; genus Pedionomus; species Pedionomus torquatus. The sequence goes on along the minus strand of VZRU01005165.1, from coordinate 84,270 downwards.
ATACAGACCATAGGCAACTTTTGCTATTTGTGTTATTTTATATTTTCCCCTGTGATCATTTTAATCATGTACTGCACAGAGTAGGGGTATAAAAGGCAAAGAGTTAATTCATTCTGAGTTTTTGCAATAGGTTTTTCAGTAAGGCGTACTGAATAGGCATACATATAGAGTAGCTTCCTTCCCAGTGTAATTGCAGTTATATTTTTAAATAATGAAATATATCACCCCTGAGAAAATAATAAATACATTAGTTCAAAGCAAAACCAAATGCTTAAGACGTATAAAAAAGGAAAACGAACAAAAGAAATCCATCATTGTATCACCAGTCCTTCCAACTGAATCCTTTCCAATGTAAATAAAAAATCTTATTGAAATTGTTTCTAGTTATCATGATCTCACTGGGAAACGAAAGGATTTTCTTCAATAGCCGGTTATAAGTCAGTCATTATACCACAGTGAGGTAATTTGCTAAAACAGCTGCCTCTGATGAGCAAACCTTTCCATCTGGCAGAACCCAAATAGACACAAACAAACCCATGTCAGTTTTTCTTACCAAAATATAAAAACAAAGTATTCTTCTCTGATAGGATGGGTCTTTGAACTGCAGGAACCAAGATTTTTTTCTTTTTTGATGCCCTTCTCTTACCCTCATACCCACAGGCTTGTCCCTGGCTGCAGGATTGTTGATATCATGCCACCTTTAAGATGGATTATAGCATAACTGGGAATGTGTTTGCAATATAAATCTTGCACCAAGGAACCAGACAAAATTAACAGTTGTTGGAACTTGTTAGCTTTAGCAAGACAGCACTTGTGAATAGTTTGTTTTCATAGTAGGATTTTTTTTTTTTTTTATTTAAAAACTCCTTTATTTTTTTAAATGTGCTAAGGAAATTTCCACTGCTTTTTGGTAAAACCAAGGCACTGGTACACGCACAAAACCTTAGCTATAATGACTACACTTTTTCACAGAAAAAAGAAAAAGACTGACATAGCTTTTGCATTCTTAGGAGACCTGTATAGAGTTGAAATCTCTAAAATTAATACTGAATGTGACCTAGTAGTATGTCAGATGTATTTCTCTAAACCATACAAATCATAGAACCATAGAATCACAGAATGGTTAGAGTTGGAAGGGACCTTGAAGATCATTGAGTTCCAACCCCCCTGCCATGGGCAGGGACACCTCCCACTAGACCAGGTTGCTCAAAGCCNCCAGAGCTGGACCCAGTACTCCAGGTGGGGTCGCACGAGTGCAGAGTAGAGGGGCAGAAATATTACTGGTTTTCCATGATCATTTAGACTCAGAGAGAATAACCAAATTTTCTTCGTAATTTTTTAAACCACATACCTTTTGTCCTCTGTAGATCTTACCAGTATACTTATAATAAATAGGCGTATATTTCATATGAGCATTTTACTTTTTCTTTAGGCAATTTTTTTTTGTCTTTATACAAAATTTTCATCAGAAAAGTCTTTGAAATATATTGTCAAGACAGAATTCATATTCAAAAAGGCATTTCAGTTTGTTAGCTTTTCTTCTTAATGGAAAATATAGTAGGCAAAGTTTAAAAACATGTTTATTAAAATTAGTGATGGAATTAATTCCTCTGTCTAAATATTTTCTCAGCTAAGGTCCTGATGTATTTTGAGTGAAGTCAGTGGAAAGTCTCCCACTGGTTTCAACAGAAGTTACATCAAGCACCAAACAGGGAAAACTTGGATCTGTGGGTAGATCTGGATCCACTTGGGTCCCATTTCTGTAACACATGATGCCAAAATGCTAATTCTAGAAAGTCTTAACCTTTCAGAAAGTTCAGCTTAGGATTCAGATGTACCCCTGCACACTTCTAATTCTCTGAGAAGGAAATGTACACCTATGGAAGAGGTTTCCCAGTGCACAGTAGCAATGTGCTTAAAATGTTGTTGCCTTCTCGAGCAGCCTAGTGACTATAACAAGGTCCCTTGACACTTCAGTGATGAAAACACAAGGCCAATAAGTTAAAAAAAAAAGATCAAAGAAGTACTTTGTGGAAAATCTACCCTGTGATAATGTACTGTGCACCTTGCTTGGTAAACTCCCTCCAGAGAAAGCAGGATTTGGCCACAGTCTGTAAACTCTGCCTAGCAGAGTACTTGGAATCATAGAAGTTTAGTAAGTGACCATTAATAAAGTCACAGTTCTGTCTAGAATTGTACAAATCCTTGTACCATAAAATCATATCAGCACTTTGGGAGGAAGCATATTATGAACTTGTAATATCAACATATTTAATGGTCTCCTTGACTGCTGGATGTACTGTAAATTTAATGTACAATATGGCAAGGTTGTGATACTTGGTATTGTCTAAAAATATTGGTTGCCTCTTGTGTCTCTTTCACCCATATGCTGTGTATTAGTGGTAATGGGAATATATGATTGAAAGCAAATTTCTCTTTCAGTGGTCTTAGCCTTGTGCCAGATGTAGTTAATAAGAAAATTTCTTTTGACTTCAAAAGGAAAACCACTGTCAAATACAGGAAACACAGTAATAAGATCTAATAGTTAATTACACAGAAGAAAGGTAAGAAAGAAGCTTCTGACAATTGTTCTACTGCAGAGAGAGTTATGAAACATGTTCTGCAAGAATAAACCCTTCTCTCTAAACACAAACACAGCTAGAAAAGATTAAAAAGCAAATACCGTGTTTAGTGACATTTAATGTACTAAGATCTAACTGTGCACCTGTTTGTTCGGTTCCTTTCATTTCATCTACTTATATTCCAGCTCCAACTATTCTATATTCATCTAGCTAGACATTATTTTTATACCAAGTGTATCACACTTTAGTAAACCACATTAAGAAAAGCTAAATTAATTTCACATATTCACATTAATTTCACAAAGAGCTTTTTGTAAACAACAGACATGTGGATCCAAGAGAGATCAGTATTTGCAAAAAATTACCTGGAACATAACCATTTTTGAGTCTTAAAGGTGTGTATTTTAACTAATAAAATTATTTTAAAAGAGCTTTGTATGTAGATGAAACTACATACAAAGAACCAAAATGTGGCACTGGGTAATATCCTCTACTAGCTTTTAATGTTCTGATTTATATTAGCTGTAATAAGTAGCAATAATTACACTGCATCTTAATTTTGCTTTAAACTTTTCAAATACATCTGTGATTAAGCTTAAAGAAACCAGTTTGCAGCAGATTTCTTAAATACTTCAACAGTAGCAATAATAAAGCTACTACATGCTTGTTTGTTATGCGTATGGATTTGATTTTATATTTGTTACTGTAGGTAGCTTGCAGCATTTAGTGTCATGTTATCGTTGCCCCCAGATACTGGTCAGCAAAAGAGAAAATACCTCTGCTAGCCCTGGTATCTTTCAAAAAATTCCCTTGCTTCCAGAGAGAGAGAGGCTGATTTCATTCATTTCCAGGTAACTGTCATGCTGCCCTTCTTTTCCTTAGTGGGGTAGAGAATTGCTTTGGATGAAACTAAATTTTGACAAAATCAATAAACTTATGACATAGCTCCTGCCTGACTGTATGATGGACCTTGTTTTGGTCTTGTTAGCTTTGCCAAAAGCAGGTAGGTGACAATTCTTTAGCAGACAAAGGCATGAAAAAGAGGTTATATGTTGCTTTTTCTCATGGACATCATCATTCTCTCCTTCATAGCCACAAATGAGGTCTTTTTTTTTTTTTTAAATTTGTGTTGGACAGGTTTACAGTGATAGAAAGAGAAATTACTCAAGTGGATTCACATCTGCATCTTGGCTGGATATCTCTGGCCCTTGGGGAGTCACCCGTCATACCCTGCTAGTGATTGTGAGCAGGAGGTGAGTGCTGAAACCTCCACACTTGCAATCTCAGCTCCCATAAAAGTAGTCGGAAAAGGATAAGTTGTTCCTTTATTTAACTTTATTCAACTTCTCTTGACATTAAAAATAGATTCAGCATTCCAATTTGGAATTCAGATTTGCAACACCTCAAAGTTCAAGGAAGTTCAACTCTTGAGTTTTGTCTGGCTTCTTATAAAGAACAAGATTCAGACTCAGCTTTATGTTCTGATTTACCTAGTAGTTACATATTGCTTTTGGCCCTGATGCTTTTCTGTTTATGATGTAGATACAGGGCTTGTATTCCAGTTTGTGTACTTAAGACTACTTAGGGTTTACAGGTTACTATTCTGAGTAGTAAGTGATTGTGCAAGGTGAGCGGATGTACCACATATACATTTTATCTTTATATGATATTTGTAAGTATTTGGTAGCCTTTATGAAGGCACGGTTGCCTTTCAACCAAAAATGGTTTAACACAATGTGTCCATTCAGCTTTTGAAAGTCAAGCTTGCAGCATTTCTGCAGAGGAAAGTCTGTCCTCTGAAAGCGTGGTTGTAGCAATAGAGCTTCTTTAGTGTTGTTCCACATAGCTGGGTGGGAGTGGGCACATCACGAAATCATCAGACCTAGGAGGTAAAATATATTTTCCAGAAAGACCTCATGACAGAATTTGTCAGTGAGCACCGGGTAGTGACCAAAACCTCCCAGAAACCTCTCTTCTCCTCTTCCAGTAGCTCTGAGAGCACAGTGATCACCTGCTGCACCACTCAGCCTTGATAGGTATGGAATCCAGCTTGATGTGGTGAAGATACACACACCTTGGAAAAATGCATATATTTTTTTTCTTGTGCCCAAAGATCAACCAGGCAATATAGAGGTCAACAATGAATATGTGGTAATTTAAAAAATACAAACAGCACTTTCAGCTGTGATTTCAAGAGTGAAAACTACTTGGCACAGGGAGCAATTTTATTGGCTGTTAAAACATTCTAAAAGGTAGAATATTATATAAGGCTTGTTCTGCTACACAGTATCCTTAATGGTCAGCTTTCTTTTAACCAGATTCTAAAATATTAATTTTCTGAAGAATAATACTAAATTGTAAGAGCTTTAATAAACCAAATCTGTTGGTTGTGGATGTCTTGGGATAATCAAATTCTCAGGGGTAGTGAGATGTTTTGCTTCTGCCTCCTAATTGGCCAGGATTGTGATTATTTTATGATAAAACTGCACCTCCTGCTAGGTTGAACTGCTTAATTAATGTACTCATTTTCAAAGAACGTATGAGCCCATGAGAAACCAGGCTGTAGCCAGATCTTAGACTTGTGCTACTGGCATTATTTAACATGTAGAATAGGGTTTGTTTTCTGCTCTTGAAGCAAAAAGGTTGGAGAAAGTTGATCTTCTGCCCTTCTTTATTTCCCTTTTGCTGGCAGTTTCAGCTCATTGATTATTGAAGTGTAGCATGGAGCACTTTTATTTAGCTGTATCTATTGCATACCAGAATAGAGGAAGAGACTGAAAACTTCAGTCCTTAGCCTAGTTGTGGAAGGAAGCATTCAAGTGTCAAAGTTTGCATGGTTTTAACCTCCAAGCACTAATTCTGAGAAGAAATGAGAGTATCATAGTTCAGTTTCAGTGGCAAGCTAGTCTTTGCCACACTCTCAAAAGCTGCCAGTGAGAGCGGTGCATGGGATGATGCTCTCAGTGTGGCTGTTGGGACTTGTACAGATGCCCACAAATTGTTTCACTCTACTGACCTGCCCTTGGTTTGAGCTTATAAACTCCTTTCCTAGGCTAGGGGTACCACAGCAGTGTTGCCCATCACCTGGCCCAGGAATTGTATTAGCAAAGCTCATCTCCACATCTTTGTATGTACAGTGACAGATTTTCAGCTAATTGCCTCACACTTCCCAAAGGATTAATTTGAAACAAGAAATCACTCTGAGATTTTAGGTCACCTGCAAGTTTTTGGAAACTTTGGTCCTCCCTTGCCTGATGTCTTCTGCACTGCTTGTCAGCAGGGCAACTGTGGTGAAGAGACAAAAATAACCCTATGATAACTTAATCTTCACAATCCCTACACTGATACAACAGCAATGAATTTAGAGCTTTCACACTTCTAAAAATGAAATGTTTTGACCTGCTGTTTGATTGGTTTAAGGCTTCTTCAAACCAACTCCAATTTATAAGTATTATGTTGCAAAAGCCCCGATACCATCAGTGATAGTGGCACCCACTGGAATAGAAGTGCCCTACATCAAGCACATTTTGAAAATAACGTTACCACCTAAAAGCTTCTATCCTGCAGAAAATGGATTGTACAATAGCTTATCAGTTGGAGAAGAGTGCACAGGAGAAAAAGGGAGAAATAAAAATAATAAAACCCACTCCTGTGTAGAACATTAGAAATGTGGCACTAACAAAGACTTCCCGTTCCACACAGAATTAGTGCTGGCAGAGGCAGCTCACAGGGCTATGGGTGTACTCAGCTGTGCAGAGCTGATTATAGAAGATGAAAGAGCCTAGCAATTTATTTCATCTCTCGCTGAAGCACTGCTGACAACTGAAAGCGAGGACAGAAGGATTCATTTGTTCAACTTCTGTTTTAGAAAGCAAGCTTCAAATGATACCACAGAGAAAGTGGAGGGAAATGCTGTGGTGTAATAAAGTGTCTATTTTTTATTTTGCTGACTCCAAGATTTATGTTTTCATCTGTTGGGGGTATTTGCTGAGGAGAGGGTTGATATTTGAGAAGCCTGCAAAACATACTGCTGGTGAAAAAAGTAGGTGGTGTTGGCCTAACTTAATATATGTAATACTATGTTATAGACAAATGCAAGTACGCAAATGGGAAATAAATATGGGTGTACATATGTTTATATATAGATAAAAGTAAATATATTTAACACCCTTCTTCCCATTCTACTGTACTGTGGCATCAGGTGTTTCATGATCTCTTTCAGTGATGAAATATTTGAACTCAGGTATTTGATTAGCATTTATTCGGCAATCACAATACTGTCTAATTCCTGGCAAATTGAGTGACATATATTTTACTCTTACTGTGTTTTTTCATGCTCTAGAACTTCAGGGGTATCTGGCAGGAGGAACCGATAGGACACAAAGCCACTGCCTAGAGATGCAAGTTGGGCCCTGCTTACCCCTCATCTCTGTGCCTGGGGCAGGTGGAACAAGAAGCAGTAGGCTCAAACCATGGGTGAAAAAAGTCACATTTTAAAGCATAAGGACAGCAAAACATAGGAAAGGACGACCTGGTAGCCTAGCCTCCACACCCCACCCTTCACGCCTCTGCCTGCACTAGACATCCTTAAGAATGAGTCAGAGTAACATCTGTCAAGACTGACAGTAGTATAATTGATCCTGCCTTTGGGCAGGAGGAAAACTAAATAATGTCTTGAAGTTCCCATGGTTCTCTGTGTATGTTGGTTATTTTCAAGGGCTTTGTCTTTATTTTTAAATTGTGGTTAACCAACCAAGTTATTTCCCTTCAGTGCTAAAACATAGTTTACAAGTAAAAACAGTCTTACAATGTAAGAGTTGGAGGAAAGGTCTGATGAAATGGTTCTTATGTTGACATCTGGTTAAAATCTGACCATGTAGTCTGCCTGTTTCCTAAGTATTACATGCAGTCAGTGGGATCTGGCATCTTAGAGGACTGAGTAACAGTTCTTCAGAATTCAATTCTGAGGCCCTGAAGAAATTACATCACTCCTAAGATTTTGTCACAATTATGTATTTGGTTCTGAAATTATAACATGCATGCAGGCGAAATTCTGCTCCTTCAAATTTCAAACTCCTGTTGCTTTATTATTTTTTTTTTCCACCACAGAGGCACAGCTAAATTATCATCCTAAAGTGTAAGCTATGTGAACATAATAAATTTTTTAAATTTCTAGTCCAGTAGGAAAATAATAAAATAGAGCTTGAAACTTATCTAAAACAAATAAAATGTTTATTGCTCATGAAAACAGAATTCTGCAAGATCACTTTTGTATCAAAAGATATGTTTTGGTGAAGAAGTTCACAGTCTTTATACACTGAAGTACTGAAAATGTCATTTTACAATTATAAGAATTAACAGTTCTGAATTTTTCCATGTTTTTAAGGTTTTCATTGTCAAACATATATGACCAATGCAAAATTAATACAATTATTCAGGTGGTATGGAGCTTTGTTTTTAATTTTAGGTAGAATTTTTCACCCAATGATATCAAATATGAAGTCTTACAGGAAACCCAGGTAAAGAGCAGTTGCATAAAAGATCAGACAGACTTAGGAGAAAGGAGAAATTATGCTAAATCACAGTGTTTGTGAGAGTTTGCAGGGGCAGGTTCAGCAGCAAAGTGAGTTGAGGGGGCTGTGCATTTGCTAATGCATCTTATTAAGATAGTACTCATGGGAGATTACACTAAAATAGGTTAAACTACATGTATGATTTTAAGCATTGTTGCTCTTTTCTGCATTATAAAGTCTCTAAATCCCTCCCCCAAATGTGTTTGAGTATTTTTCCTTCCTTCCAGAATATTGCATTTCAACATAATAATGCAAAAGAGAATTTTTCTGATGCAGCTCCTTTCTTATTTATTCTCCTCTTGCAGGTTTTCCCTTACACACAAACTTTATTCCCAGATGATATACATATCAATATGTATTTGCAGTGGTGATAATTTTTGGAACGTCCTCCAGTATAGCAAAAGGTGCAGTCACGGAGTCATGAAGTGTTCAGGAACAGAAAGGTTAGAGCTCTCAAAGATGGTACTTTTCAGTGCTGTGACCTGTAGAAAGAAAAAATATGGTGCTAGTATTTATCACAGCAGGTTGCCAGGTAAACAACCATTAATCACATAGTACTTTAACATACAAAAATCAATTAAGTGTAGTCATCCAGATAGTCTCAATCACTGCTTTGTGGACCTTCTGTACAGTATGCAGTGATGTAACAGGAAAAACACAGACAAATATCTGATTAGGAAGTTGGTCACTGGCTGAAAATCAGTTGTGCTTTGCAAAACAAGGAACATAGGACAAAATGGCAGCTTTGCTTAAGTAGGTGATTATCTACATAAAACAAGCTGTTTACGTGAATTGTAACACTTCCCTATTTGCTGTTGTCATGTTGTGTCTTTCCTAACTTGAGTACCTGGTCCTTTTGCAACTCTCCTCTGAAGGCAATGCCTAGGCAAAACTGAAAAGCAAGGCACAGTTCCTTTTCTCCCTTCTCTGCCCCCTTAATAGATTGAGCCATGGCAAAAAGTGGAGGAAAGGAGAGTCACACACTTGTAAACAATTCAGAGGATGTGGGACCACATGCTCTGTTGCCTCTCCAGCCCACACTAGAGCTTTGTGGCACCCTGCAGTAAAACCATGCCTAATACATGGTGATTTGGACCCCAGGTCATTCAAATACCCTACAGTGTAACCTGTTTTGCTCCTATTATTGTCATTATAATTCTACATACAAATTGATCAGCCTTTGCTAATCCTGTGTTACAGGGCATGAACACTGGGACAGAAGATTGTGTGATACAGTGCTGTGCAGATGGGCAACATGTAAAGAAGGAGTAATCCTTTTAGTATCAGCTGAGCATCTGGTACATACATTTGAATCTGTGTTTCGACTGTTGGTCTGTCCCTACTATGCTCCTAACTACCTCAATGCCATCATGCCCGTAGATGGAGGAATTTATATCATGTGTATTCTGCTGATAACTTCTAGGTTAATAATTTTCAGTTCTAAATCAATATTTGAGAAAATGACTTGGAGAAGAAGGACCTTCAGCATATGAATAGTAATACAGACTGTGAATCTGGATAGCAGTAAGCACTAACTGCTGACAGCATCCATTTAATTGGCACATTTTCTTTGTATATGGGTAGATTTAAGTTGAATATTAGAAAAAATTTCTTTACTCTGAGGGTGGGAACACTGGAACAGGTTGCCCAGGGAGGTGGTTGAGGCCCTTCCCTGGAGATGTTTGAGGTGAGGCTGGATGAGGCCCTGGGCAACCTGGTCTATCTGGGGGTGTCCCTGCGACTGCAGGGAGATCAGACTAGATGACCTTTTGGAGGTCCCTTCCGGCCTGGATGATTCTACGATTCTATTTTGAAGGTGAGAAAATAAAAGCAAGAGCCCTGCAAACCCTTTACCTACAGTGAAGCTGGGAAAGGTTCTTGAGTCTTTTATCTCTACCTGCAGCAACTAATTCTCACTGTGTGAAGGCATGGCAGGGAAGCAGTAAGCAGTTCATGTTCTTGCCCAAGTTGTCCAATTCTTCCTGTCATACTTGGAATTTGTTGATTTATACAGTACAGAAGAGACCAGTAGACTTCAAAACTCACCCTTTATGTCAATTCATATAATCTGGAATGAAGGATAATGTCTGCTTTTATTTGTGCAGTATGGTTTGTGCATAAACTGGAAAAATACCTACAGTGGCAGATGATTTCATTGCTATTAAGTCAGTGTTATCAAAGAAAGAAGATAACCAACTCTGTGAGTTGTGAAAAAAGGCTATCTGAAAGATGACCTCCTAGAATCCTGTTTGGAGGGGAGCAAGCACCTGTGTTGTCTTTGGAAAGGTTTGGAAATGTAGGTAAGGGAAGAGATTTCAAAATCATACATGGGATAGAGGTGGTCAAATAGTAAAATAGCAGCTCTGTTAGCACTGAAGCTTTTCAAAAACTCAAAATCCTTAGTGTACTTCTGAAAGACACCAGACTGATAAGTGTGAATCAAATCTTTGTTGGAAATTCATTTAGAAAGCAAACCTAACTCATTCTAATGTGGTTAAAAAATTAGAAAATGCACCAGCCTCTCAAAAGGCACAGTAAGCATGAAAAGGAGAAATTAGTTGCTTTTTTGTTGTTGTTGTTCTTTGCAGCAATGACCTTGAAAGGTGCATTGGACAAATCATGGAGTGCTAGGAATATTTCTCAGTGTAACAGTAAATGACTAAATGTGTTTATGCTGTCACCAGCCTTAATTCTCACTCAATCTAGTGTCCCTGATTTTTAACCTAATATGATGTCTTTTTCTTCAACATTTATAGCCCTTTGAATTATATACTGGTGTAATGATGATATGCTAGAAATATAGAAGCACAAAATGAGGGTAATTTATTAGTAGATTTTGTCTACCTATTTAAGAAATCAATTCCATATCTTCTGAAGAGGTGTTCTGTAAAAAAAATGAGTTTTGGCCACTATCTCTCATAATGCACACATGCTGAGGCCTTAAGAAGCTTTGATTACAACTGTACTGATGCTCAGACCTTCAATAAACAGTGCCCATGTAAAAAAAAATACAATCATCAAAAATTTTACAGTTCAGTCTGTTAGGAAACATTAATTTGACTCACTAATAGAAAAAAAATCTGATCCAAATTAAGCTGATTGTGGATTTGAAATATCTGAATTCTGTGTACCAAGTTTTTATCTTTCCAATGCATTTCAATCCAGTTACAGGAATGAGCATTGTTTTGGTGGAAAACAAAGCAGGAATGGTTATTATTTTCCTAATGTTGGTGTTACTATTCCCTTTTTGTGTTTTATCAAGTGCCAGAAAGGATTTCACAGCAAGTTTCTCTGTGCCCAGAAGGTAAGAGTCTAGTTAGACATAGAAGCCGGAGTAAATTGTTTTACTTAAGAATTGGAGATTATGTTAGTTGTAGGAAAAAAAAAAAGAACATATTGGTTACTTAAAATGAAAAACTGCATGGCAGAAAAAGGTCTGTGATCCTTAAAGTAGGGAATCAACCACAAAATTTTAAAATACAAAGATGGAAAAATTGTTGTGGGCTTACTTAGGCTATGGTCCTCTCACATGCTAAGTAGTCTTGTAAGGAGATTGTCTCTGGCAGTACTTTTTCCTGTGCAGAAGCCAGGCATCTTTCAAGGTTTAGCTCTTGATCCTTTCCACAGAGAAGCAAATCACAAGAGAATGAGAAATAGAAATGCCTCAGTTTTCTACCTATTTTAGTACCTATCTACAACCTGGAAGCACCAAAATATAAATGTTTTTCGCTCCTGGAAAATCTCAGGTACCAAGGTGCCACTCCAGGAGGCAGTTTGCTTTGTCTTCCTCCTCTGGAAACTGGACATCTCACTGGTGATGACAGAATCTGCTGTTTCAGCTGGGCTTGACACTCAGCAGTTGTTATTAGCTAGACTTCATTAAGTACACAGCTTTACAGAGCAATGGCTTGGACCTTGTTCCTTGAATGCTGTTATTTTCTGATGTTATGCAGTGTTTTTACACGTCTTTCAGAGGCACGGATTGTAGCTTTAGCTAAATTAGTTTAAATAATATAAGCAATTCTGTATGATCTTAATCCTCCTGACCAAGGTGGTAATGACCAGAATTTGTATCTGATAGAATTAGCAGGAATCAAAAATTTCAGGGCTTCCCACCAGCAGTCTAACCTTGTCAGACTCTTTCCCAGGTATTGGTCTTACTTCTGGTTACTGAGGCTCCCACTTGAAACTGCAAAAGGGAAGAAAATTGCTAGCACAGGTGATTGAGGTGATCTAATTTCCTTGAGCCAGAATAATGAGAATAACTCTAAATGGGAATCCAGAGAGAAGAAACCCACACAAGAAGTCTAGTCCTTGTTAATATTACTGATTCATGGCAGCAGTTTCCTTGCAATACAGCTCTGAAAAATCATTACAGACTCAAAGTGATTCCAAAACATTTAGCAGTACTTGAAAATGAATGCCAAATACACCATTATTTTCTATACATTGGCCTCTATCTCACCCCAGATTGCTGGTTTACGTGCCACAANGACTAAAGGAGCTTCCAACTATAAATAAAAACCAGTAAAGTGTACCAGAAAAAAAGAAATCCATGTTGTTGTATGTGCATACACATATATGAATGTGTATGCATGTGTATATGTTCAGCTCCACAACAATGAAATAGATATATATATATATCTATTAAATATATATCAAATATATAATATATA
>VZRU01005165.1:54755-70384 GCA_013398155.1 Pedionomus torquatus | reverse complement strand
GACACTCAGCAGTTGTTATTAGCTAGACTTCATTAAGTACACAGCTTTACAGAGCAATGGCTTGGACCTTGTTCCTTGAATGCTGTTATTTTCTGATGTTATGCAGTGTTTTTACACGTCTTTCAGAGGCACGGATTGTAGCTTTAGCTAAATTAGTTTAAATAATATAAGCAATTCTGTATGATCTTAATCCTCCTGACCAAGGTGGTAATGACCAGAATTTGTATCTGATAGAATTAGCAGGAATCAAAAATTTCAGGGCTTCCCACCAGCAGTCTAACCTTGTCAGACTCTTTCCCAGGTATTGGTCTTACTTCTGGTTACTGAGGCTCCCACTTGAAACTGCAAAAGGGAAGAAAATTGCTAGCACAGGTGATTGAGGTGATCTAATTTCCTTGAGCCAGAATAATGAGAATAACTCTAAATGGGAATCCAGAGAGAAGAAACCCACACAAGAAGTCTAGTCCTTGTTAATATTACTGATTCATGGCAGCAGTTTCCTTGCAATACAGCTCTGAAAAATCATTACAGACTCAAAGTGATTCCAAAACATTTAGCAGTACTTGAAAATGAATGCCAAATACACCATTATTTTCTATACATTGGCCTCTATCTCACCCCAGATTGCTGGTTTACGTGCCACAATAAAGATGTAAAAAAAAAAAAAAAAAAAAAAAAACAAGCTCGGGGGCGCNAAAAAAAAAAAAAAAAAAAAAATCAGTCTGAGGAGCTGTATAAGCCTTTATATATTCTCTTTCTTTTACTGACATCTTAAGACTTTTTTTTTTCTGTGTGGGCTGATGTAGGTGCCTGCTTATGTCTAACCCTTTTATAGTGCTTTGTCCTCATACAAATAATCATGAAAGCATATCAAATAATAACAGCAGGGGAATTACTATGCTGCCAAAAGGTTCCCATCAAGCAGCTAGAGTGTAGTCATCATTATAATCATTTTGTGGTGTTGAATGTAGTTAAACCAGCTAGCTCAGCTCCTCTGAAATCTCTGAAGCTTTTCTTGTAAGACTAAAGGAGCTTCCAACTATAAATAAAAACCAGTAAAGTGTACCAGAAAAAAAGAAATCCATGTTGTTGTATGTGCATACACATATATGAATGTGTATGCATGTGTATATGTTCANACAACAATGAAATAGATATATATATATATCTATTAAATATATATCAAATATATAATATATATTTGTCATTAACTGAATTAGTGTAGCAAATTTTCTTCCTGTTTTATGCCTTGTTGTAACTATTTGTAAAATGGAATCATGATTCTACCTCACAGACATGCAGTGAGACTGAAAATGCAATTTTAACTCTGGTTAAAGGAGGGAAATCAGCTAAATGTGCCAAGTGTTTTGTGAGTGCTGCTGTTAAATTAGTGTATTTTGTCTTTTGCCTCTGATTCCTAATGTTACAAGCAGAGACAGCCTTTTTTTTACCCTCGGTCTCCACTTGTTTGCCTGTGTTAGCTACCTCTATTTTTTATTTTTTTTTAAACTCTGCCTCCAAACTGCGCAGATTTGTGTCTCCAAAACTTTGCTTGCATTACTTTGCTTACATTTCAGGTAGTATTTTGCATCTAAGGCTATTCCTCTTCTCCAGATCTTCCTTTGAGCTTCTGACAACATTGTTGCAGGCTTACCTGAGGCTGATTTCCTCAAGTCCTCTTCACTTCTTATTCACACAGGTGGGAAGTATGTGTTGGGGAAAGGGAAGCATCACACATCAGCTACACTTTAAAAATAACCGAGGTAGATAGCATTTATGCTAAGGCACAGTGAAAATGCACAGAGTTCAGATATTGTAAGTCTCAAACACAGTTATCTGTTCTCTGTGTTAAATAGTTTAGTATTTGCATATTAGTCAACCTGCAGATATAGGGGCAATTCCCTTTGTGTTTTTCATATGCATTTCTGACATGCTCTCCAAGTTCTGTGTGGTCCATTTAGCACCTGAAACACACAAAGGGAAGACATATGTATTAAAGAGGTGAACCTGTAATGTATATACTTCACTGTAATGCATGTGGCATATTGGTTCCCACCTCTTAGAAGGTGTTTTGGTGACCCAGATATTTTACAGAATATACTACAGAGTACTTACTGTGAAATATTATGATAAGGTATTAAGCAGCCATTGTAGATAAAGATGAATGGAGAGAAATGGAAACGAACGGTGTAAGTGTATGTGTCTCATCCTTAATTTTTATTTTATGAAAGGTACTGAGTATTGTAAAAGGTGTTGTAGTTACAAAAATGTACTGTAATTTCACTACTGTAGTGGAGTTGAGCTTCTTCAGAAAATGTACAACACTGATTTGCTAGAGTCACAAAGGTACGTAACTTGGCTGTTCCCTTGGTGATGGCCATAGTTTTGAAATCACAATGAAAACAAAAATAGCAAAGGTGTTGGGAAGCAAATTATTTTCTTCTGCATCTGCGCTGTTTTACTCCTGTGTCTATAGTATGTTGTCACATATATCTAAAAGCAGAGAATGGGAAAAATGAGAACAAGGCCTTTCATTTTGCAATTCTGCAAATCCTTACTCAGCTGAGTGACACACATCCTTGTGGTCCACTGAGTGACCAAAAAACCTGACTCGCAACAGAGTTTTCAAGATCATACTCTTATCTTGTCATGAGAGGTGCTCGTTATTTTGATTTCCCTTTTGTTCATTGAGCAAAGGGAGGGTTTGCAATGGAGTCACCTTCAAGGATCTAACTTTTATACACCCAAGTTAGGGACCTAATTGCACTTAACTAGTAACTTATTTAGGAAACAGAGGTACATTCAGATTGTGGTTCAGAGCTACACGATGCTGATTAGCCCCTTGGAGGTGACCGTCTCTCTGCAGTCACATTACAGGTAGCCCAGAGTGAGTGAGGTTCCTAGCTTTGGTGTCTCAAACAAGTGCTTAAGGTTGGGTTATCTGAATAGCCTTTTTGTGCCTCCTCCTGCCTTCCCTGAAAGCATTAGAAATCCTTTTGTTCGTTTGAACAGGAGTAAAAAGAGCTTGTGCTCTCTTTCTTCTCTATCCAGCCTATAAGCAGAGTTTAAGACATACCTTGAATAACATGACCTATTTTTTTCTGCAATTCAAATTAGGGGTTTTTTAAACTCAGCACTTTCAGCTATTGCTACAGAAATGATGGTGTTTCTTTTCTTGAAAACTCATTAGTAATGTTTTGAAACACTTTGTTTACAAAAGCTTTCCTCTTTCCATTAAAACAAATGAATGACTTATCAGATTTCAGAATACTTGTAAGGTGAGCTTTACAGATCCCATTAAATGTTAAAAGCTGTTTGCAAGAACAGTGTGCCTGTCTCCAAGCGTTCAGCTCACAGTTTGCTTTCCTCATATCTTCAGATTTGCGAGATACACCAATAAAATATAGAAAAAGGATTATCCTAATTTGAAATAGGTCACTCTAAAGGTCAAATCCTAAGACCAGTTATTTTAACTCTGTGATGTTCCCAACAAAGTTCAGAAAGGCTGAGAATATAATACAGGAAAAAATGGACTGTAGTACAGAAAAGATTAAGTGAGCAAACTGTACAATTGTGACCCCTGTATATAATAAAAATGTTTTCTGGGCAAAATTAAGACTGCTGTTAGATGTACATGTACAGATTGACTGCAGATATATAAAGCACTGTAATTTTTGTCCACTCTGACTTTTCTACTGCTTGATTAAAAGACTAGACATTTCCCCTTGAGATTCACTCCTCTGCCTAATGTGCTGTAATTGCAACAGAGTGCTTGGTACAGCAGTAACGAGCACTATTCTGTAATAAATTTAGGTCACTGAAGAGTTCATCATGTAGTCCATGGCAACAGAAGATAAAGCACTGGTTAGTTCATCTCTAGCTTTTAGCTGCAGTGTCACTGATTCTCCTGTGTAATGATATTAATAGAGCTAAATGTAGGCAAATTGTTCAAGTCCCAAGGTCTCTTCCTTCCTACCATGTATGTAATATTTCAGTAAGAGAAAACATAATGTAGCAGCATTATAACAGAAATATGAACCAGAAGAATTCCTAGCCAAGTAAAAGACAATCACATTTTACCTTGGAGCATTCCTTTCCTGTTACTATATAATCCCTCAGATCAATATCTTTGAAATCCTTTTGTTTTTACAAACCCCTTTACTTATTTCTTATTTCTCTAGTGAGAAGCAGACAGAAATTGTGCAAGGCTTTCAGAAGCATTGATTGTAATTGCTAAATATTTGGAAGGAGTTTAGGGAGTGCTTTGGTACAAGAATAATTTTTTTCTGTCCGCTTATTTACTTGACCTTGTGCTTGAGAATATTTTATTCACTGAGCTTTTTTGCAGAGTGGCCATTCAGATTAAATCCTAGCTGCAGGCCATTTACAAGTTTTTTCACTTCAAGGTTTTTTAAGTTTTATTGCTTCAACATCTGATATACAACATCACTAAGTGCCTATTTCTGCTCTCATGCTGCATTAGGAGTATCAGTAGGATTGAAATACTGTGCCCAGGTTTGCATAAAACTGTGCACAAGAAACTTTTTATTCATTTTGTTATGTATTTTACACTTTCAGCATTGCTGCTGCTGCTTGCTGATTACCATAACTCCCATGAAAGGAATGAGAAAAAAGTGCAAAGCATTGAAGCATAAACATAAAGCAGTGGGATCTGAAAAAGAAGTCAGGGGTGGGTGTATGGTTTGAGTTTAACTTCAGCAAACATTATGTTTAGAACTGGGAACAATGAACTGCATTGGACTGCAGAAGTCAGACATGCTTTTTTTTGGCTTTGAAGGTCTTAGCTGCAAGAATTTAATAATAGTTGTATGCAATGTCATATAAGTCCATTGTAGTTGTGAATGTCAACAACAATGACAAAAAGGACAACTTACAAGAACATGGAAAACAGAAAGATATGAGTAAATTGTCTGCCAAAACAAGGGCATCAAGTTGCATCTGTCTTAATATTTGATTTGTGGCAAAACCAAAGCATTGAGTCTGCATGATTAGGATGGATGTTTTGAATCTAGGGGAGCTATATGTTTTTCACCTATGACCTATAGGTTCTTGAGCATTCATGGTATCACCTGGACTTTCCTTGTAAAGCTTTTCCCATGTACGTTCCTCAGATGGATCTTTTTTTTAATTGATTTCTGTTTGAGTATTTTACTTGACACCTCAAAGATGAAGTCCAAACCATTACTTGTGTAGTATTATAAGACTGATGGCACACTTTCCTCTGCAAGTTTCTCTAATTATCCTTCAGTTTTCAAGGTGTTTTTTTTGTAGCAGAGCACTTCTGAAACATATGGCCCTAATATTCATTGCATATAATTAATCTATTGTTTGAGAATAATCTATATAATACATCTAAATATATGTATATAATCTATATATATCTATCTTCAGTGAAGTCAGTGAAGCTGCAAGAATTTGTATCAACTAATGGGCTGATCCAAGTTCTACACAGCTCTGTTTTATGGAAAAGGTCAAGTTTTTTAAAATGCTAGAAAAGCCTGTTCAATGCCTATGAAGTGGTGTTTATAGTGAGGGTTTGTGGAAAAACACATTTTTGAAAGAAAAGTAGTGAAAGAAATTACAGATCTGCTTATACCTTATTGAAATGATTTATGTGGTACAGAAAAGAAAGACAAAAGGAAATTTCAAAGATTTTTCAAATCTCTTCATTTTCAGACCCTTTGCCAGATATAGCTCTGACCGGAATCTGCAGCCATATGATTCAAGTTACTCCTATTTAAAACAATACTGAACTGATTATGGATCCTGAATTTGATTCCGATTCTGTGGTGTGTCAATAATTTTGAGTAAAGTTGGTGAAAGGTACTAAGATCTTGCTGAGATAGTTTCAGATCACAGGCTTTCCATGTCATGTCACTTTTGTTTTCCACTTTTAAGAATACAGAGTAACTGCTTTAATATGGCTTTTCCATCCTTACCTTATATGCTTCTCTTATCTTTCTACAACATTTATGATAAGATCTTTCTTTCAGGACTGATTTCCCTGGCGCTCCAGCTGTGCTTATAGTTCTGTTCTTAGATTTCTTTTTTCCAGATGTCTCTGCTGTCAATTTACTCCTGTTTTCACTCACTCAGTTTTTTCCCCAAGTAGGGATATTGTTACAGACCTCAAGATTTGCCTTGAGATAATCCTGTCCCCAGCAGTCATGACCATATGGATTCTTATTTTTCTTTTGAGATTAAAAACCAAAACAGCACTGTCTTGTTTCCACTGTAGTTTTATTGCTAAATGTCAGGCAAAAAATCAGGCAAGCAGCTCTAATGTCAGATGATGAGGCCCTGCTGATCATCTGCAAGTTTCAAACTTAACATCAGACTGAATTTTTAAGAACTTTCAAGACAATCATTAATAGAGTCTATAGTTCAAGATCTTAAAATAGGCATAGTTTCAGCATAGCTCTTCAGTATAGATCTTTAAGGATACAAATTTTCAGGGAAAATTTTACTCTCTGATATAAGGCAGTAGACAACTCATAAATTGGAGATAGATTCATATATAATGAAGTCTTCATAAGGTCCTGCTACAAGAATATAGAAGATTAATGATAAACTTTGGAATTTAATATCCCAGTGCCTTATCCACTATCATGATAGAATGAAAAGAGATTACTGTTGGACAAACAGTACCGAAAGACGAGTAAGTTTGTGACATTATCCTAACTGAAAAAAGTAATTTATTTTTGATAGATGTTTTATTGCTGTTGGAAGTTATGATTTCATGAACTAAGGAAGGAAAACTTCACTTAAGAAAGACAGCCTTGCAGAAAATCATCTGGATATTTCATCTCGTGCTTTAAAAGTTTCACATAGTTATATCTGTTTGGCTGGTTTAAATTTAAAAGGGATTCAAGCCTTCTAGAACAATGAACAAAGGCTGACTTACCATATTCTTCTGTGTCCTAGTGGAAAGCCTTTCTGAATCCTTTTGGTCTTACATATCTGAGATATTTCTGGAAGCCTGATAGGAAATTACTACATGGAGACAGCCTTTTGTTTTTCTGTTTAGAAGCCTTGAAGATGGCCAGAATCAAGCTTTCCAAACTAGCTGTGTAAAGGATGACAAGGTTATACAGAGGTTCTCACTAAATTGTGGGAAATGGTGGGATGGCAGGTGAGGGAAACCACTTGATGACCAAGTGCTTTTTATGAACTTTCAGAGATTTCAAGTTTTTGATATGTGCAGAGATTAATGGGAATAACTGATTTGCAGGGTAACAGAGTTTAACTAAAGATAAATTCCTTTTCATTTCTTTTTCCCAACATAGTGTGACCACTGTTAAAGTAAAAATGTTCATCAATATTCACTGAACTGAAGTATCTGTTAATAAGCACTTATTTTATACTTACTGTAAGATTAACATTGATTTTCAGAAAATACTAATTCTGAATGGACAGTAAAAATTACATGCTGTTGTACAACACAACATAATTTTAAAATATAATCTACATAAATAATTGCAATACAAAAGAAATTTTGTTTTCTGTTAGCATGTTCTGTTGCATTCTCACACCTGATCGTATCACTCCAAATACAGTATATACTGGGACCTGTCCTGTAGCCAAAGGGCTGATCATCACTGCCAACCAGTAGAAAGTTTATGGCTTAACCTGCTTATAGAATAAAGCTGAGTTTGGGAAATACTAGTATCTATAAACTGGTAAGAAAGTCTACCTCTTCTAGCATTTCTTGCTGTGTTTTCACTAACATATGCATTTGTTCTCTCAGTGTTTCATTGCTGTTTACCCTTCTGAGCAACCAACATATGCTTAGGATTAAAACCTGAAACTTAGTACCAAATTCAGAAGAAAGAGAGCAAGCGGATCTGATATTTGTATCTGCTAAGTAGAAAATACAGGAACCGTTAGATACAGAAGCGGATATCTATCTCATATCCCTTGTAGGAACAGAAAATCGTTTATTTATTGGCTGTACACTGTGAAGTGATAGACTTGATCTCTGAGATCAGTCGGTGGAAGCTTCTACTGATCTATAAATCCTGGGTTCAAACCCCATTGCCAAGTATTTGCCTGTAATTTTTTTGACAAATATAGACAAATCATGATTGACGCATCTCTCCATACTTCTGTCTCTCTCTCCTGCCCTGCGTAATTACCAACCAGGCTAAACATTCCCTGCAGGCAGGAAAGAGAATCTACTATCAATATTTTGATGATCCATTAGTGCAGGTCCTATCAGATTGAGTTTTCTGCTTGTTCACTTGGAATGTAACACTCTGTGACCTTGAAATATGAGCATTAAAGACAGGATACCTTATCTTGCTGGATGTCACTGTCACCAAATAAAGCTTCTATTACGGGTCCTTTGAAATGAGCTGGTGGTGAAAAGAGAACCTCTACTGTTAAACCTACCCTAACACAAAGTCTGTGTTATTTATTTACGACGTTACATGAATCATCTGCACTTTCTGTGATAAGCCCAGGGTTGTGTGTCTTTCATTTCAGCTGACATTTTACTGCCATTTGCCAGGCTAAGTAAGTACTGTGCAATCACTCCAAGCTGATGCGTGGTCATTGTTTTGCACAAAATGGATATTTAACTCAGCTGAAAGACCTTTTAGAAGAATTTAATTTGACAAAGTAATTTTTTGCTCATATATGAGAAATCAAGTAAGTTTGTACCAAATACACTTTTTGAGATAGCTAAACGAATTTCTGCAGATAATTTGACAAATTATTTTACTTCTGTGCACAAAGAAAAAAAAAAAAAAAAAAAAATTAATTTTGAGCAAAAAGGATTTCTCAGGGTACAGTAAGACTTTTATTTGGAATCATATATTCTTAGCCTTGCCTGATAAGATGTTTGAAATCTGTGTCTTTGTAAAGACAAAGAACTGTCAGTTATGTATGTTTGAATGTGTTAAAAAGGATCTAATAAAACGACATTTTTCTCTACCTTGTATTTGGGCTTGTTTTTTTTCCAGAGAACTGATTCTGAATCACAAGGCCAGCTCTTGATAAACCTGCTGCATTGCATACCACTTTAGCTTGCTTGATCATGCCCCAAAATGATAGAATCACTGGGTATGTTGTGCACAGAGTAATTGAGCACTTTTGTTTTCCCCACAGTAAGAGAAAGAAAACTGAGCACAATTCAAGGATAAAAAGTTTTGCCTGCAGTTGTTCAGCTGCTGAAAAAAATTGCTGACATGTTTGCTTGGATGCTTATACTGTTGTTTGAGCCAAAAAAAAAAAAAAAAAATAATAATAAAGCAAGCCATACAAAAATTGTACTGGAATTGTCCACAACTGACAAGCTACTACTAGTTAGAGATTTACAGACTGATGGTTAATAATTTATAAGCTTCTTATGCAGTACACTATATGACTTTCATTTTCTTGTTCAGGGAGCATATAAAATGTAAGGTGTTACTTGCAGGTCTGGTCAGATTTTTCCCTTTTTTTTTTTTTTCTCTACCAATTATTCATTAAATACTTGATGTGTTAGGCAGAATTGAGGTGTGTGTGTGGAGGGAAATGTAAATAATTCTAGCCTGAGAAAATGACATCATGATATTCATCATCACTTTGTCACATTTGCTGTCCTTTTATTAAATTGCCTGGCATTTCATGAACCTTACCTAGACTAACTGTACTTTCATAAACTGTTGTTTTCCCCTAGTAAGTGATTTGATAGTGTTTGCCATGCAGTAATGTCGACATGATTTAACAAGCTAAATTCACCTAGTCAAAGCTTTGAAACTTGTCTTCCTGTAGAGTAAAAAGTCTCTTACCTGTCCCAAACTTAGTCTGAGACATAGCTTTTAATAGCAAGACCATGGGCACCCTATTCATTTGAAACTGGTCTTGAATGGAATTAGTGATATTGAATGGAGTCAGATTTTTTACAGCAGTTACGTGAAGGAGTATTTGGGGCAAGGTCCCCTTATCAAGGGAGAGGCAGAGAACAGCAGCACCATAATGAATATGCCATACACACAAAATCCGCAGTTTGATCTGCTGCATCCTCCCCTGCCCTCTTGCAGGACATATGGCCCAAAGGACCAACACACTGTTGATAAAGTAACCCCAAGCACACCAGACCCTAGTGCTGTGTGCAAGCTGAAGGACAGATGTGGGCATCTCAGCTCTCCATCCGTGATGCCATGTGTCTGCAGCACCTCCTCCTGCAGTTTTATCTGGCCCTTCAGGACTCCTCAGAGATCTGGATTTAGCTTTGGCTTCTTAAAATCACTATCCGAGAGGCATTTTTATAAAAAAAATGCACATTGGACCCTTCCCATTAGGAAGAGTTTTACAGCTTATATTTTGACCCTAGAATTCAAACGAAAATCTCAAGTTATTAATGCCTTGGGAACAGATTATGGATGTAAACACCAAACTGTGGTGGAAATACTAGTCATTTGTTAGTCATATAAAAAAGAAATGTGAGACAAACAATCTTACGTGCTTGCTATCTTGTCAAAAATAATTAGCTCATTAATCTTAAGTATATTAATTTAGTTGTATTGTGAAGGTCAAATGCAAGAAGATCCTTTTGGGTTCTCATCAAGTTAAATGCAGCTCTCTGTACACTTACCAAAGTTTCTTTCTCTCTAAAAATAAAATTTCAGTAATACCTTCAGCAATTAATTACAGAGAATAACCAGGGTTACAGTGAGAGACAGAGTAAATGAAGAGACCACACAGCTACAGAAGAAATAACTGCCAACACATTCCTGGTGTACATCCCTAATGTTGGCTTTCTGTGAAAATAAGACTTGTTTGTGAGAATAATATTACCAGATCACCTTATAAATACAGATCTACCTATAATATCTACATAGATATAATGTGAGACTAGGAAATAAAGCAAAATTGCAAACAATTTTTTTCATAATAAAGTTTTGACTGCTTTATTAGCGTTTGGGCAGTTATCACACATCTCCACACACACACACCACATATACACACAACCCCACACACTCTACTGATTTTGCTGGACAAGGCACAATACATGATTTTTCTGTGTTCCTAACTTCTTTTCCACGATGTAGTTTCCAGAATTGTGGTTTGGGCATTTCTTTAATTTATAAAAATGTGGAAAAACTGACCCAAGCAAGCGATTGTATTTGTTCTCCCTTGCCTTGCAGACAGTGATTATCTTGGACTGCAGGTTAACAACTGAGTGAGAGTGCCCTTGGGAAAATGCAGAACATTAACATGGGTCTCCAAAGCCATTAACTCTCTGTCAAAATTCATGCAATGTGTAGACATTTTTCTGACTGCACAAAATAGTTCAAAAATATCAAGGTAAAGAACTTGTAAGAAGTTTAAACACAGCAAAAGGAACTGGGTGATGTTACAGCTGTTCAGAGGAAAAAGTAGGCTGCCAGTGCTGAAGTTTGGAGACGTAATCATTTTAATTCCTATGAAAAAAAAAAAAATTAATTTTAGGTAGTTAATTACAATTCTCATTGATTAAAAACTCTACAGTTTATTCAAGGTCTTTGGTGCCATATTTTTGATTGTATAGTTTTCCATCTTCTTGTGCTCTTTCTAACCACATGATTGTAAACATTCTGAATATTTTAGTAACATTACTTTTGCCATTCATAAGCAAGTTGCCAATTCTCTAACAAGCAATTGTCTAGGACCAATATCTCTTTCCCCTTGAGATTTACTTAGTTAAAGCAAATAACTTTCACTCATATGTATGCTCATTGCTGTTTCAAGACTATTTTCCCTTGCTGCCATCAAAATTTGTGATTTCAACTATCTGTTTCAGAAAACTAAGTCCATCACATGCACTTTCAGAAATGTCAGTCTATTCACACTGGCACATTTATTCCAGCACATGCAGTTTGCATAGTTTCTCGAACTTAGTTCTCTCCTTGCTTTCAACGGCAGTTTATACTATTTACCTAAAGGTTAGAGTGAACCTTACTATCTTCCATTCACTTTGGATAGCACAGGTCAGTAGACACAACTAGGTATGGTCATGCAGGAAGGGAATGAAAGGGAAAATTCAGAAAAAAGGCTGTACTTGGGTCATGAAATGATACTTGCTTAAGCAGGTGACCGTGCCTGCATTTCACTGAATTGATGTGCCACTGTTCAGGGAGAGCCACAGAGTAATAGAAGGTCAACTACCAACCCATTTCAACATCAGAAGGCTCACTATAAGCATATTGGTCTTACTGAAACTACTCCTTAAAGGTGACTCACACTTGAAAAACATTTCCAAAGTGCCTCTAGTAGTTTTGTGAACTATACGTGGCCAAAGGACATGTATACCTCCACTGCACATTGTGCTGTTGTGTAGAAATACCTCAAATGCTCTAAAACTGGTGACCTCTTGCAACCCATAAATTAAAAGAAGTTGTGCAGAGTAATCTTTACAGACTCTCCTCTTATACCTTTCTGAAATGTATTTCACCTTGCCAGTTTTTACGTTATTGCGTATTATGCAACTTAATTATTTTTTCATTCATTTTCTCTGAGATTTTTATTGAACTGTTATTATTTAATTGTTTTGGCATATCTCGTTCCCCAGATGCTGCAAGCTATCACCTTTGTCACTTGATATCTATTTCATATTTCTGTAGGTCATGACAAACAGTCAAAGCTATCCAACTAAGCATGTGTGTGGAGAGCTCTCAAAATGAGCCTACTAGAGTTAAAGTTCATCATGACTCAGGCTCATGAATAGAAGAAGAAATTTATAGAGCCACTTTGGCCACTCAGTGAGTGATGTCCTCTTTATCTTTTTCTTCTTAAACCAAATAAATCTCTAATTGTTGTCCACCATACAAAATGTAAAACTATAGGAGTTGCCTAAGTAATTCAAGGGATCTTTCTCTTACCCTCAGCAGCAGAGGCCTGTGAGAGTTCAAAACTGTCTTTAAAGCTATATTTAGTCCTCTTAATGTGTGGGTGGCAATTTCTGAAACATGAATTGTATATCACGTTGAGAATCTGGAATAATGCCATCTGTTATGTACAGGTAATTAAACGTCTGCCCCTTTTTAATCTCAAATGTAAGATATTATTTCATTTGGTATGTATATAGGGTGAAATGCAGGTTATGCTTGTGCCCAGTTACTTTGAAATTAGATAGGCATCATACCACAATAATTCTGTACGGTGTTAACGATTTTTTTAAACAGAACATTGTTTCTGAAAAACAGTTCAACATTGCTCGTAGATGTGTTTTGGAAGCATCTGTTTCCTTGCCACAACCAGAGGGTCCATGACAGGATAAAAAAGAAAATAAGAAAGTTTTCCATTTCATCTTCTTGTGGTTTTCCTTCTGGTTTTCTTACCACCAGATAAGACACTGCAACCTCGCCTATCCTTTTTCTGGAAGAGAGTCTTAAATGCAGTTTGGGAAGTGAGTTCACAACAGCGCAGTGTCTGCCTTCTCACACTCTAGATGAACTGTTCTACTCCTGTGGGTGCCAGGGGAGCATGTGTTCTGAATAAGCATGATAACACAAAAATCAATCCCATTTCTTTAGCTTTACTTGGTTTTTACAATTTAATATTCTGAAATGACGGATGTACTGTCGCCTGGAACATGTGCTCTCCTTAAGAAAGATGCTGGTGCAAAGTGTCCTGTTGGGAGTGATAATAAGACTTGCAGCCTTTACATCATCTGTTTCTTAACTTAGAATTGTGGTTTTGCCATGCAGTCAGTATAATTCTTTTTATGTAGAATTTAGAGGGCTGTGTGTATATTGTAGTCAATGATCCTTATTAATCTAGTAGATTAACTTGGAGTAGAATAGGAGTATAAAAAAATTACAGAAGTAAAAATTTACAGAAAGGAACATTTGATGTTGTATTTTTTCATATCTCAGTTTTTCACATCTAGTAAAACTATCTTCAGCTTTCAAAGAAGTGCTTTAATTTAACATTCTTTCTGTATATTTTGCAACTCCAGGTAGGCAAATTTTTATAGTAGCTAGCTTTGTAGCAGTTTCTAATAAGTTATAGACTGCTGCAAAACAGACATTTTAAAAAATAAATTATCATAAAAATAACTGTATAGATACAGTTACATAGGTAATTCCTACACTGGTATAAGTACTTAGGCACGTTGAAAAATTTCTGTCACAGATCTTTGAGGTTTTCTTCTCTGAGACTCCATCATATGGAGACAGATACAGCTTGTACACCCTTCCATTGAACATGCATTGGCTGAGACCAGTATAAAACCAAGTTGGGAAAAACTGTGACATATTACAAGTAGACTTCATTCTCTACATAATTTATGGCAAAGGTTTTGCATGTAAAGGAAAATTAGCATGGTTGTTAGCTTAATGTTAGATCTGTTAAAGGACTATAGAAACACATATTTCTGCCAGCATAGTTTCACAGCTTGTATTTGCTGGAAAATGCTGTTTTATTACCACATTCCTTCAGTTTGTGAGACTATCAAAGTGTTTGTCACCTGCCCATTGCCAGTTTTATTTTAATTCTTTATTTGTCATTCACTGTTACCTAAAAGCCATTTGTATGTCTTTTTGTTGATGGAGAACTGAACAAATATTTTTTTCTTCAGTATTCATAAATGGCTTGCAGTGTGATGCACAATTTATTACCTTGCTTTGTGGCTGTTCACATTTTGATACTCAGTAATCCAAGCTGCAGGGGACTGCAAGGGTAACTTTGCTTTTTTTCCCTATTAATCATCATGGGATAAAAATAATATCTGGAGCATTTCTTAAAATTAAGTTGAGCCACCCTGGTTCAGCTAAAAGTTTTTGAAACTTCTGCCAGATGCTGTGATAATATCAGTGTCCTTAACAAATTCTGCCAGTTCTAAATTTCCTTTCTGCTTCAAATAGAGGTGATATTTCTGCTTTCCCATCACAACACAAAGGTGTGCTTTTGGGGAACAAAGTGGTGACAATAATGCATCCATTCATTGTTGAATAGCAAAACCTTTATGTAAGTTCAGAGACATGGCTGGAAATGTGATTAAGAGGCATTTTCTTTTATTTACAGTGACACGTAGACAGCAGGCAGGCAGCCAACTTGTTTATTTCTGTTCATATTTATTTCTGCATGCTGTAGCACTGCAGCTGATTTCCAAACCTCTTGGCATTTTGTGTAGCACAGATCCTGGATACAGTAAGTGAGTCATTAATATTATGGGAGGACACTTCTTTGATGACTTTTACGATTTAAAGGTTCTGTGAGAAGCACTAAATGTTAAGATGATAGTATCATGGTTTCAGCCAAATTTACCAAAACCAGATTGACAGATGGCCCTTCCTCCCCCCACAAAAAGAAAGGAGAGGAAGGGATAAGAGAGATTTAGGAGTTTTGAATAACTAAACTACTTTAATGAAGTATTAATACTAAAATTAAAGTAAGAAGAAAATAATGAAATAGATACAGTGTATACAAAAGTGTATCAAGCTCCCAGGATGACAATCACATCACGAACAGGTATCGGGAAAAGTCCCAGATTGGACTCAGCAATCGACAGGAGCTGGATACCAGATCTGGAGTCAGGAATGCTCAGATCGGTGTCAAAGGCAGACAAACAGACAGGGTCCTTCTTTGCTGGTACAGGAGCCTTTCCCTTATCAATTAAGACCCTCCCCTGCATCTTCATC
>VZRU01005165.1:32578-49370 GCA_013398155.1 Pedionomus torquatus | reverse complement strand
GGCACATTGCTGGCTCATGTTCATCCTGTTGTCCACCAGGAATCCCATATCTTTTTCTTCAGAGCTGCACTTAAGCAGGTCAGCCCCCAACCTGAACTGGTGCAGGGGATTATTCTTGCCCAGGTGCAGCACTGTACACTTGCCCTTGTTGAATTTCATCAGTTTCTTCTCTGCCCAACTATCCAGCTTGTCCAGGACTTGCTGGATGGTGGCACAGCCTTCTAGTGTTTCAGCCACCTCTTGCAGTTTTGTACCATCAGCAAACTTGCTGAGGATACATTTCATACCTTCATCCAGGTCATTGATGAAAATATTGAAGAGCACTGGACCCAGTACTGATCCCTGGGAGACCCTACTTGTTACAGACCCCCAATTAGATTCTGTGCCACTGATCATGACCCTTGAGCTCTGTCTTTCAGCCAGTTTTAAATACACCTCACTGTCTATTCATCATCTCAGATTACCTCTGAGCATGCTGTGAAAGATGGTGTCAAAAACCTTGCTGAAGTCAAGTTAGACAATATCCACCACCCTCCCCTCATCTATCCATCCAGTCGTGCCTTGTAGAAGGCTATTAGGTTAGTCAGACATGATTTCTCCTTGGTGAATCCATGTTGACTATTTCTGATAGCTTTCTTGTCCTCCAGATGCTTTGAGATAATACCCAAAACAAGCTGTTCCATCATCTTTCTAGGGACGGAGGTGAGGTTGACTGGTCTGTAGTTTCCTGGGTCCTCCTTCTTGCCCTTTTTGAAGACTGGGATGACAGCGTCTTTCCTCTAGTCCTCAGGTACCTCACCTGTTCTCCAGGACGTTTCAAAGATGATGAAGAGTGGCCTAGCAGTGACTTCTGCCAGTTTCCTCAGCACTTACAGGTGCATCCCCTCAGGACTGATGGACTTGCAGACATCCAGTTTACTTAACAGTTCCTTAACTTGGTCTTCCTCAGCCAAGGGGAAGACTGCTTTCATCCAGACTTTCTCTGTTTCCTCCAAAGTGCAGGACTCCTGAGGGCTGGCCTGAGCAGTAAAGACTGAAGCAAAGAAAGCATTCAGCAATTCCACCTTCTCTGCATCCTCTGTCTGTGGCACCCTCCTCATTCAGCAGTGGGCTCACATTTTCTCTTGTTTTGCTTTTGCTTCCAATGTACTTGAAAATCCCTTCTTGTTGACTTTGACGTCCCTTGACAATTCTGATTCCAAGGAAGCCTTGGCTTTCCTTATTTTGTTCCTGCATAGTCTAATACCATTCTTGTAATCTTCACAAGTAGTCAGTCCCTTCTTCCACTTGGTGGAAAGGTAAACTTCCTTCTTCCACTTGAGCATTTTCAGAGCTCCCTGCTCAACCATGCAGGTCTCCTGCTTCCCTTGCCTGAATTTTTGCTCTTAGGGATACACTGATCCTGAGCTTGGAGAAAGCAATATTTGAATAATGTCCAGCTCTCTTGAGCCCCCCTACCTTTCAGAAACCTATAACCATGGGATATCTCCAAACATTTTCTTGGAGGACCAAAGTTAGCCCTCCCAAAATGCAAGGTTTCAGTCCTACTAGTTGTTTTGCCCATAGTACCCACAATCCTGAACTCCATCTTTTCATGGTCATTGCAGCCAAGGCTGCAACCTTAATGTCATCCACCAGTCCCTCTTTTTTTTTGTCAGTACTAGGTCCAGTAGTACATGTTTCTTTGTGTGCTCTTCCACCACCTGAGTCAAGATGTTATCATCAATACGCTTGTGGAACCTCCTGGACTGTACATGTCTGGCTGTGTAGCCTTCCCAGCAGATGCCAGTGTCAGTACTTTCCTCTGGAATTCCAATTTTTTTCACAAAATCACAAAATGACATAATTGTAAGGGTTCAAAGAGAATTTAGGGATCAGCTAGTCCAAGCTCCTTCCCAAAGCAGAGTCACCCAGAGCAGCAACACATACAGGTAGGTTTTGAATATCTCCAGAGAAGGAGACTCCACAACCTCTCTAGGCAACCTGTTCCAGTGTTCTGGAACCTTTAGATATTTATAAGCACTGATGAGTTTCCTTCTCAGTCTTTTCTACTCCAGGCTAAACAGACCCAGGTCTCTCAGCCTTTCCTCAAAAGACAGGTGCACCAGTCCCTTGATTATCTTCATAGCCCTCTGCTGGACTCTTTCCAGTAGTTCCCTGTCCTTCTTGAACTGGAGTGCCCAGAACTGGACACCAGTGCAGAGTAGAAGGGGAGGATGACCTCCCTTGACCTGCTGGCCACACTCGTTTTAATGCATCCCTGGATGCCATTGGCCACAATTGAGGGAGAATCTTTCTTACTCTAAGCTCTCTCTCTCCTACCTCCAGGGTCTGGGGTTCCTGAGGGCTAGCCTTAGCAGTACTGACTAAAGCAAAGAAGGCATTCAGTAGCTCTCTGCATCCTCCATCACCAGGACACCCACCACATTTAGCAGAAAGCCCACTTTTTCCCTAGTCTTCTTTTTACTGCTGATGTACTTGAAGAAGCCCTTAATGTCCTTGACATCTCTTGCTGGGTTTAATTCCAAGTGGGTGTTACCCTCCCTCACTGCCTTTTGAAGTTGTCTTCAACAATTTCCACAGCAGAAGAGTGGGTAATTATTTATTATATTAATCACAGTTGGTATTACTGTTTTTTGCTTAATGAGAGTAATTGAGAATCATATTTAAAAAGCATAGGATGACTAGGATGAGCAGTGAGAGAAATACCAAACTTCTAACAGTAAATAAGAATTTTCCAAAACTGATATGAAGTCCAAAAGGCCATATTTTTTTCTTGAGACATATGTATGTGCAGTCATTAATACATTCATACATTAGAAGAGTGGACACACCTCAGTTCTACACAGTGTAAGTGAATGCTATGTGACGGCTATTTTATATATCTATGAATTATATGTATTTATACATTTACACATAGCTTTGTGAGTGCAGACATATGGATTTCTTTTAAAGGTATCTAGTAATTCTGCATGCTGTTTTTTGGAGGGGCTAGATTTTCAGATGATGCTATTCTGGTCACTTGCAGAGAAATGTTCGTGCTATTCAACCACACATTGCTTTTGGGTATTTTGTTCAAACATATAGAAGGAAACAATAGAAGTTGTTGTATTAGCTAAGAACTAATTGTTAGTCATGGGTAATGAAGCCGTGACTGAATTTACAAACTGTAAGTAATGAAATGGTTCCAAATCCTTCTATATTCTAACATACTGCTTATATAAGCCATGTATGTTGTAGAAAAATTAACCATTTTATGTCATTAAAGCCACTTGAGAGAGTTTTGTGTCTGATTGCCTGTGAAATCAAAAGTTCTAATATCATGACTGCAAAAGGACTGCAAAAGAAACAGGAAATGATTAAATTATGTAATTATATTGTGAATTAACAACTGTAAAATAAATTCAAAATTACCTAAAAACCCGTGAGATCTCTTCTATGAAAACAATATAGATGCATATATTTATATAGAATATATGTAAAATAAATGTAATAATTATGAACTCTGTTTTCTATTCACTATTACCAGATGTGAATCAAATACTGTCTATAATAAGATGCAAGTTTCTAATCCTTTATGAGTGAAAAGTGTTGCTATTTAAGATGCCATCACATCAAACTGCCTTTGACCTAGGACAAAAGTTATCCAAAGGTGATCTTAGAGGTGGATAAGAGTGACCAGAAATTGCACATTTGGGAAAAGAGAGGAATTTTTGAGAGCTGGTTTTCAAAAATTGGAAACCTGCTAATGCTTCTCAGAGGTTTTAAATAAATGCCAGAAAAGGATAATGACCAGAGAGTGAACTGTGCAGTGAAGCTGAAAGGTAAGTGGGTATTTCGCACAGGAATTGCCTTGTCATTTATCATGTATCCATATAATTTGTCTGGACAATTAAAACATACAGCACCCATACTGAAGTCTGACTTCTCCACCACAAAGTACATCTGAGTGTGTAGACACAGGCAGTATTATATGTCTGAAATTCTTCCAGAACTTGCTTTTCATAGCAGTTTGCCTACAGCTGTAATTGATAGTGTACCGCAGTGATGTGACACCTTCCCTGCAAGGTCTTTTGTGGAATACATCTGCTGTACAGTGGGAAAACAAAATATGAGTCTTGACGGAATCTTGCAGTAGAAAGGACTCAAACTGGGAAACTGTTCAACACAATTTGCATATTATGCAGATGAAAACCTAATGACAAAAGAGTGTATTGGCAAACTCTGCCTTGTTATCTGGCAATGATGTGTATAGCAACATGGGATACCTAGACACAATCTCTTCTAGCTTTATTTTGCAATTAAAAAATTAATAAAGTCAGAGAAATGCAGTCAGAAGCGCATATGTAAATAAGATTCACTTGTGACAAACAGCATAATCCAGTTCACTTTGGGACACAGGCATCATGATTGTATGTTATTAATTCTGAATGGTGAAAGAGGGAAAGTAGCCAAGTACTTACTGAATCCTCATTTCTAGTTTGAGCAGTTGCTTCTTCATCCTTGCTTGCCAGTTCTGAGTGTATTTCAAGGAACATTACTGAGAACAAAATCGAACACCATCAATATTAATGATCTGAACTAGGAAGATAGCTTTTAGTGTGCAAATTAATTACCCTAATCACAGGGTTTTTTGTATCCATTTTAATGAAATAACTATTTATTTCACTGAGTCCTGAGCTTTTCTTTTGCAAATAAGGCACATTTACATGATAAATACATGAAATTTAAATGGATGACTAAATTAAATTGAAGGGGGGAAAAAAGACCTTTTTAAATACAATTTTCATAGGAATAACAGCTAGATTAATGGGTTGGTTAGCTGACTGGCATCTGTGATTAAATCTTTTTAATGTATGTCAAACAGAATTTAATGGACCTCAAGAAATGTCTACATAGTCAGTAATATTCAGGGTTTAGTGAAGATGCATGTTATCTCCTATTATTGAAGTGTAGACAGCTGAAGGCATATTGCTTCTCGTTGCCCAGTACGGTATAGAGACATTACAGTTTGAAATAATAGTAATATAAATTCACATTTCTCCTTTTATATGTTGTGTGCTCTTTCCCCTGGAAATAATTTTTTCTACGTATAGAAATTTAAAATAAGACACTCCACTCTAAAATGGTGGTTTCTGATTTAATCACCACATGCACGTTAATTCCATACTGTTGTTTTCTAATAAAGACAAGAAAGGGGAAAATGCTTAGTTCAGAGGGACTTTAAACATGTCTTTTGGAGCCTATGTGTTTTGAAAACTTTATTTATTGTGGCAAAGCTTTGAAGGTCTCCATATTCAACAGAAGCAAGATTTGAAACACATTCCAGCTCATTTTTTGATAACAGTCCTACAGAACAGAGCATCTTTCTCTGCTTGCTTTTTTCCCGGTTGAGCCACCAGAGACATCTCCAGCTTCCTTTGATTTGAAATGATCAATGGCAGCTGCGGCAGGCAGGCAGGGTGCCCCAGGCACAATGCAAGCAAGTCTCTCTCCCAGCTCACTAGGATTTACATTTCAATTGCTGCCACATTTTTAAAGATAATTATAACTTTTTTATATTAATATTTTTCTGTGGCCTCTGTGATATTTTAACAACATAAATATTAATTTAGCACATCAAGGAGAACAATCTTTCTTCACTGCAATCNGCACTGTTTTAAAGATTACCAGAGAATAGGCTTTCCTTTTGACTTGAGACCAAGCTGTCCTGCTATAAAAGCAGAATGTGTTCGCTGCCTGAGCTGACATCTGTGACGTATGTGCCTCCAAACAGTGTCTTACCATCATGAAAAATATCAACTAGATATAGCTGCCTTGATAAAATTTATTTTCTTGGAGAGAAAAGAAGAGAAATTGCTGCTGGTGGTATTGAGAATTTCTAAAGAGTTTTGTGTTTCATTACTGTGGTCTTTTTTTACTCTTGTTACCCTTCCAGCCCTTTATATCCTTACCCTTTTGCAACAGGAAAAGTCATCATAGTGTACAAACAGATGTTGCTTTACCTACCCAGATCATATGTTGGATCATAATAAAATTTTTGCAGCCTACCCTATAAATTTTTGGCATGAAGCATATTAGACTTATCTTTTTAAATCCTCCTCACCCCTGCTTTTTTGCTTTTTTTTTTTTTCCCCACAGTTTCTTCTGCAGCTATGACTGCCCTTCTGTGCTGACTGTCACTTGTGATTTTTACAACCAAGCGAGTGTGGAAATTATGCATTTTCTATATCAACTGACAAATAAGAGGAATTAATATATATTACAAAGAAAATTGATACCAATACACATTAGATGTTACAAGCAGGTCATTCTGTTGCTCTTCTTGATAAAGTGCAGAGTTATTATCATTGCCTTGGAATCTTTTTATGGGCAAGACCTTCATTTCCTACACACCAAAGCCACGAGCTTGAGCATTGCTTGAAGCTGACTGAGGGAATAAAACTCCTCATGAAATATGCATGACTAACACATATGCTTCCAGGGGAACTTAGTGTATTATGTATGACCCTTCTGTAATTGTAAGGAAATGATATTGATTTAAATGGATGTTTATGACAGTTAAAGGTACACCTAATGAGACAAAGGTCATATGCCTAAAAACACAGGGTTATCCACTATTTCTGGTCTTGTTTGAAAAGACTATGCCTTTTTCATAGTAGTTTCTCCAGCACATGTGATCTCTATTTATGCAGCTTATAAGAGTCCCTGTCCTCTGTATTTGGATGCCAAATGCCATATTAAACTAAATGCAACTCTAATATTATATGCATACATCTGGGAAATATCTAGACAGCGTATTAAAATTTGCATCAAACCTAACTCTTCTTTTTCAGCTGCTGTTGTTTGGGGCAGCTATAGATTTTGTACTATTATTTGCCTTTATAAATTGTATGTGTCTTTACTTTTTAAAAAATCAAAGCCAAGTCTCCTAAAGGAGCTAGGTTTTTCAGCTTACAAAATAGTTGCAATATAGTTTGTATGTTTCTGCTTCTGTCAGCTCTCCTCTGTGCGAAGCAGGCTTTGAGCAATATATTTTATTTTTATTTTTCCTAAACCATTTTTGTAGTATGGATTTGGCTTTATCTTTGCGTGAATACCTTCTCAGCAATGCTACACAGAACATTATGCACAACAGTCTGCAGTGAAAGCCAGGTTCAGTGCAATAAATAAACCTTTTGACTCGTGCCACAGAGCTTCACCAGAAGCTTCCCTCTCAGAGTCTGGGTCTCCACAAAGATCCCAGAAACTTTCTTGCAGTGCTCATGAGAATGAATCTAGAGCCAGGAAAGTCTCTAAGTCAAAGAAGAGCAAATCAATTTACCACAATTCAAATTGCTGATAGGAAAAGCTGACAAATTTCAGGAGAGGTAACTGCTCCAGAAGTGAAGCTGAACCTGGATGTTATTATGCTCAAGGAATCGGGCCAAGTTCATCTGGGTTTAATGCCATTGATTTAATATCACACCATCAACAGTACTGAAAGCAGCTGATAAATCTAAAAAAAAATTACAGTGGATACTTGATTATCCTTCAGGCCAAGAGAATATTGACTCTCACAGAGCTGCTGTTGCACTATAACAGGCTTGAAGCCAGGCTATCCAGAAGTGAAAAAGAAACTGCAAATATTTCAGAAGATTTCAAGAGAAGATGATTTGCAAAAGCCAGATACTTAAACAAGTGTCAGAATGCTCAAAAAATCAGCACCTTCCCTTCTTGGCCCAAATTTCTGAAGAAGCATGAGCTCAGAACATTTTTTCATCCTTTCCTCTGCAGGATGGACGTGGATCCTGTTCAGATCTGGGCTCCTCCTCATTCTCTTCATCACAGCATGATGACTAATAGTCACATAGAGTGCCTGCCTGTATTCCTTGAAGTTCATGGAAAACTTGGGTTTTTTCTCATAGGCAGCCATCTAACATCATGAAACCCTGAAGTCAAAATTATCGTCTTTCATTTTCTTGCAGCAGCAGTAAAGGAGCGGCCTTGCGACTGTGTCCCGGAGCAGGTTCACTTTTTGCTGATGAAAGAAATATCACTCAGTCTGCTGATGTAAGTTCAGAAAGAAAAAGGAAAAAAAAGCCCAGAACAGTTCCAACATAAATAGATTCAAGATTTTTAATGAAATTGCTGGTTTATTATTTATTTGCACTGATGCAGTAACAAGAATTATTGTGGTGTTACACCAACGTAAACAAGAACAGAATGTAATGTGCTCTCTGCAACGCTTTTTTTCAGAGCTGAGATCAGAATGTGGATGTCTGAATCCAATCAGCTCCATGAAATGGGATGATGTTAAGACTGCAAAATATGCAGTGTAGCTTGAAGAAGATCTACAACTCTAAAAGTCACAAGCCACTTGTCTTTTCAATTTCTTATTAATTTTCTTGCAGCGTGGGTAGCATGCACCCAGTTCCTGACAGTATCTCCAGCCTATTTGCCTGCTGTCAGGGGCTGCTAGTTTCTAAAAGTTCTCTCTAAAAATCCACAGCAGGTAAAGAGAACAGGAAAAAGAAAACTCGAAAAATATGTTGGATGCAGTCACAGATGGGTGTTACTACCACTACCTATTCCTCTGATTTAGCAATTGAATGAGATGTTTTCTATTAGTCTTCTGTAGCCAAACCTTACATAAGAGGTCACAAGTTTTAGTGATAACTAGCCTAAGACATCTGTATATCATACCACATATAATACCAATAATGACAGCAGCACAAGGAGCTCTGATAATTCAGTTGGGCACTGATAATTCAATTGTACTGTTTAAATCCCACAAGTACACTTGCAAGTTACTTGTTAGCCTGACCAATCCGAATAAAAGGGAAAGCAGTTTGCTGAAGGCTTTTGAAAGCTGAAGGTGGTTAAAACAGCTGACAACCCTTTTTCCATTAAAATCTGAGGAAAAGGGAGAATTCAAGAACCCACAAAATATGTGTAGGTGGCAGAAAAAAAGCAGAGATATATATTGCAGACAATGCTTTAGTGTTCTGAATGTACTACCACAGCTTAGACTTTACACACCTCTTCTGAGTGTAAATTTTATGTAAATTAATTATCTTAATTAGCAGGCAACATTGAACTCATGCCATTAAACATATTTGGATCCTTGAATCAGTAGCAAACTTTCCCAGCACAGACAGAAAATAGGAAAAAGGGTTGTCTGTTTTCTGATTTTTAAAATCTCTTGTGAGGAGATACTGTATTTTTTATCCAACTTGCTATCTAAATAGAAATTGTAAGAACTCTGTCACTCACAAGTATACATTTATACCAGGCACCCTCCATCAGGAGTGCATCCGCATCAATATGCTGCTGCTGACTGCCAGTGGCAGTGATTCCTTTTCAACAGGCATGAACTCCCTGCACTTTTCTTTTACTCTGTGAACTATTAGAAAACCAAGAGCAGAGATAAGAATGAAAAATAAGAAGAGAGACTGCCAGCATGGTTTTGAAATATTTCATAAAAAAATTTTGCCTGAACAGTATGTGCACAGGAAGATAGTGACTCTGTGCACACTATATATGTTCCTTAAACAGACATACAGGTACACAGTATTTTATCATAACACTCAGAATGCTGTGGAGATTATGTTTCACTATTCTAACTGTACAGATTGCTGGAGGGATATTCTTGGGATTATCATCACTAAGTCTGGGGTTTTTTTCAAGAACAATTAAGAAATAACAGTTCTTTTCTTCCTCATATTGTTTAATTTTTGTCCTGTGATAACTCCGGAGCTTTCCCTGACTTTGTGGTATGGTGGTGGTGAAAAGTTCATGTGAGATAAAGCTCAATGCAATACAGTTCCAAAAAGTAATTTTTCTTATAGCTGCTGAGGTTGTTAGAATTACAGAGATATTACCTGAATCAGGTGATTTGAATTACCTTGTAAAATCTAGTGTTAGAACCAGGTACCCAAAAGGACCAAATACCTCAAACCCTCTTCAATGCTGTTTTAAATGATATGTTAAACTTTATTTTTCACACTTGCAACATTACCTGTAAAGCATTCTAAACCAAATACTCATTTCCTTAATGACTCATTTGGAGAGACTGGAAAGTTATGGCTACTTAGCCAAAATTTTGGGGGACAGTCCATGTTTAACTGGTAAAACTCTTCAGAATATTTACTGAGGGTAATAGGACAATTTCATTTGTGCAATGTTTAAGATTAAACATCCCTAAATAAACAATCCACAGAGAACATTTTTCATGCAAATATTCTTACTGATGGCCCTGGTCATGATGTTAAGCACCGTTTGTACTACCATTTTATTTTATTTCAGAATCACACTTTCAAAACATATCTGCTGACTGTTGTCATTTATCAGCCAATGGCTCACGTGGGAAAGCAATGTTATGACACCTTAACTGGATTATGGCATGTGCATCTAATGCACTCCCATTGTCCATGAACATTAATTACACAAGACCTGACATGATCCAGTCCTCTTGAACTGAATGTAAATTGTTTGCCTTCTCAGAACCACCCAAGTTTTCCTATGGATCTGCTTCTGAGGTGCTTCACCCCCTGCCAAGGTAGACATGGACTAAAGCACCGTGTACTAGAAGAGAGCACAAATCTGACTCTCCTGGAACAGACAGCAAAAAACTTGGTGACATGGGCAAAATGAGTATTCAGCAGATAATTGCATTCTTGACTATTAAAGTAATAATTCTGACAATGCCAAATAAAATGGTGTTGGTTATTAATGGCTTTATTTACAATTCATTTTGCATGCACAGTTATAGCTTGTACCTTCATGTTATGCTTAAATTTGACAATAGTTGTTTTTTTTTTCCAAGATGAGCCTAGATGATGCCCTACTTATTCTCCTTTTGAGGCTTGCTGTGGGTGTTTTTCCACACTAATCGACCATTCACATACACATCAGCGTTCACAACTCAATTTTAATTAAAACCTCTTTACACTTGCAATGTTTGTGAGTTCTTCAAATGCTGTTTTCTTCCCTACTCAGAATTGCTCAGGTTCTCCTGAGTCTACCTTTAGTTTTAACAGTGATCTTCAGTTCATACAAAACTATTGTCTTGCCTATAAGAACTTTTCATTTATTCATAAGGTGCCATTGGTGGAGATGGAGCTAAAAAGGACAACCTGAAAGTCATCCAGAAACAGCAGCAACAGATAACAAGTTGGGACAGCCCATTATTTTATTACCTAGAGCCATATGTCAAGGAATAACAAAGAAATCACAACATACTGAAGTGCTGTTGCGAATAGAGCCTGAGAGAGATCTACTGAATAGTAAACCTTGAATAATAAGAATTATTCCTCTGAGTATTTAATCCCAAAAGATGACAGAAAACAGAAGGCAAAAATAACCTGCAAATTAGAAAGATTTTATAATTTCATATCTTTATGTATTCTACTAGTCTATCTGCAGCCAAGAGCTTTTTAATCTTCTCCCTGAAGGATACTTTGAAAACTTACCAAACAAGCATTATGCGATGGCAGGAGGGAAAAAACTGTGTGTGGGGGGACTGAGGGACCGACAGGTAGAAGGAATAAACTATAGAATTAAGCTACAGTGTTAACATTAGCATGTGTACATATTGCAAACAACTAGGAGATGAGACAGTAATTGACAGTAATACTGGAAACTGCAGCCTAGGTTTTTACTGATTCTTTGTTATTTAGGAGTATAAATATATAAAGTTAAATAGAATTTTCTTTATGAGCTAATAAATCTTTTTAGCCTAACATCCTTTCCCTTGCTGTACACTAAGATGTGTGCATTCTTTTGTTCAGTAGGAAGTCTTCAGGGAAGGTTCTTAAGCAGGGTCTAACAGCATCTCAAGAGTTTATTGGGAGTTCATTTTTGTCCCTTTGTCAGGGTAACCATTTTGTGGGAGATATAGACAAGATCTTTTGACCGCCTGCCTCTGGCTCAGCCATAGTACTCAATGCTTGAGGTATCCATGATCCTTGGAACCCCATCAGCAGTTCCTGCAGCAGGCTAGCTCATGCAGCTTGTGAAACAAAGGAAGTTTCTCTGAGCGAGCTTATCTGCATTAACAACACTTGATTCTAGATAGTTGCAGTGCAACAACAATTCAAACTGAAAGAATAACAGTGGCTGCGCAGAACAAACTTCCAACTGTGAAGCAATTATAGTGCTGTTGAATGGCTGATTCCTTGTGTGTGGTCCCCTCTGTTCCCTGATGTGGTGTGCTTATAGTTTTGCAATTGGATAAAATAAATTGGAATGAGTGCTGTCATACAGAACTGCCAGCTGTTCCACTGTTAATAAAGACACTATTTAGCTATTAATACATCCCATTCTTCTCTGCTGTGCTTATTCAAACAAACTATCTTTGTTTGTAGAGAGGGTGTGACTGCACCTGTTCTGGATTCAGGAATCCACAGCCTATGAGAGACCCCTTGATACTCTTCAACAACAATGCTAGCTTCCAGCTAGAGCTCCATTCAAAGACCAGGCAGAATGGGCTTGCTTTTCCGACAGATTTAGCAGACAATATTCTAAAAATATACAGGCCATGGAGTTAGCTTCCTACTGCTTGTTCTTACACTTTTATTTATTAAACCCACCAGTTCACTTTCAGTAGAGGGACCCTTTATCAGCACTCAAGTTTTAAATTTTAATACTTCACAGGAACAAAGAAAAAATACTAAAATAAATAGAACTTGTGGGGATTGCATAAGCCATCCTTTGTATTAGATTTTACTGGACTATTGAGTTTTGATCCCTTGCATTTTGAGGGAAGAAAAAGAACAAGTCTTCTTTTAGCATAAGACTGTTGCAGCCAGCTGACTTGTGTAAAAAGAGATTTACTTTTAGAATACATGGAATATTTTCCATCTCTATGAACTCCCAAGAAACTGTATTTTGTCATATTGGTAAAAGAAAACTGATGCTAAACCTCGCTTTAAATACACACACAGAGCCCTAAGAAAATAGAATAGCACTTAAAGAAGTAATTTCATAAATTTCCAGTGATATATGGCTAGTGTTTTTTTGATAGGTCTAGATGCTAGGAGAAGAAGGTCACAGGTGCCTTGTGATGGTCCAAGGTCCTTCATTTCCATCAGTGACTTGCAATATGAACTTGGGGGAGGTCTTTCTTTTTTCTCCATAGAAGTTGCTGTTATCGTCAAATTCAAATGTGGGAAAAGTTCATAGTAACTGCCAGTGGTGGTTACCTAGATAGCAAGCACATTTCTCAATTTTTTTCCCCATTGATTTAAGCCAATGTTAAATGCTCTGAAAATCTCTTCCCTCCTTTCGTCAGTAAACTTGGAATAGATTGAGAAGCTGTCTCACTAATATAATCCCATTTCTAAAGCTAATTTGTAGCATATTAAAGCAAATGGCTCTATTAATTTTAATTAATGAGTAATGATGAATAATATAATAACCACAGACTAAGTATCAGTCCAGACCTTGGATCTATGACTGGCTGTGATACAGGGTGTGAAAGAACTGCTTTCTGGTTTTATGTAATATCTTCAAAATGGGTGGGGGAAAAATTGCTGTTAAAAGTCAGTATCAATTACTTTAGAGCATTCTGATTCAGGGGGTTATTTTTAACAATCTGGATTGATTAAACAAAACACCAGTACAGAGATACTTTAGATTGATTGTACCTTTTGTTTAAGTCTAGGGCCAAGTTTCAAATAGAAACTTAGATATATAAATCCTCTGAGAAACCAAATATTTGCCTCCAGGCAAGCAAAAAAACAGTGAATACTGGGACACTGCCAATAAAATAATTTCTTTTCAAATTCACTTTAAATTAAATTAAAAACTATGTTTTTTAAATTTCAAATTCACAGAAAGAAAGAAAATTTATTTGTACTTGCCCAAAGTAAATTATTCAGAAGTTTTTACATAATGGTTGCACATCTTTTTGAGACAGTGTTTAAAAGCTAAGTAGAAAAATAGACATCATTTATAACAAACAGTAAGAATTTAGCTACAGTGTTTACCCACTAATTGTCAGCAAACAGAATCTATGAACTCCAAGACTCATATCTCTGGCAAGAACTTGATTTATTCTCCAAAATTACCCACTGCTGAGCCAGGCAAGCTCTTATGATGAAAACTAGTAGGAAGCTACAAACAAATAGATAATAAAATAGATGATTAAATGTTCTTCATGCAAAACTCTGATTTGTTCTTTTTTCAGAACAAAACCAGTGAAGATCATTCAAAAATTATCTCCATACATAATTGATCTGTTGTCCCACTCTACTATTCTTTTAAATCTATGTCAAAGTAAAAGCAGCAAATGTAGTATTTTGTGGGCTGCACAAAAGAAAAAGAGAGAAGAGAGAAGTAAACTAAGAGAGCTAAATATAGATGCAAATGATACAAATATATAGTGTTAGCTTACTTTTTCTGTTGAGGGAAAATAGCACTTGAACCTGTCCATCCGACACAATTTGTTTTAGCATTCTGCTTTTTACAAATCTAACGTATCAGCTGACTTGTTGAGGTTTGCATTATTGATGTGCTTTTTTTGTTAAACTAGGCCAGTGAAATGTTTAAACAAAGGCATTTTGAAACACGAATAAACAGAAAACAAAATGAAAGGAATTTGTGTTGATGACTTGTGAAGGTTACATTAAACACATTTATTCTTAGTTGCAGATTGCACTTATGTGTGAGTCTAGCAGTCTAACTCCAGGCTCAGTTCTGCTCTTGTTAGTCAGTTTTACTCTGATGTAAATGCTTTGACTTCTTGGAGTTACTCCTGATCCATAGCAATGTAAGCAGGAAGAGATCAGGCCATGAATGTTTTTCCCATATCTGTAACTTGTCAAAAGATAACATCTGAAGAATATTATCGTCTCTGAAGGACTGAAGCAAATATTTGTAAATGTTAATATCTTGAGAGAAGATGAGATTTTACTTTTCCTAGAGGCATTTGTTTGTAACATTGACACATAATAATAAACCCCACAGTGAATGATAAAATGACATATACAAATTCTGACTTTCTGGATGTTTTTTTACAGAATTGGCACCAAGATGATGGATAAACCACCCACCATAAAACATCTGGGATTAATCTTTAAAAAGGATCTAGATCTGCTCCAGCTGATACTGTTATAAAACCTTTGATTACTTTTAAAAGTGAGCAGGAATAGGCCACAACTTTGTGGTCTTTTTTTTTTTTTAATGTTAGCCTAACTACAAAATTTTCAGAGGACTGGAGTCAGTTTCATTGTATGTTTTCAGATAAATTGCACAGCATCAAGCTTTGGTATTTGTCTCTTCACACTGCACTTC
The DNA here is from genome assembly GCA_013398155.1 of Pedionomus torquatus. NCBI lineage: Eukaryota > Metazoa > Chordata > Aves > Charadriiformes > Pedionomidae > Pedionomus > Pedionomus torquatus. Next base: position 34,094 of record VZRU01005165.1, on the reverse strand, counting down.
TTGGGGCCCAATGAGTGATTCCAGAATAACATAAGAGGATAAAACACAGTACAGTGAAGTTGAATTCCAGCAATAAAAACAGTTCTATGTTATAACCATGGCTAAAATACAATTTCATTTGTGATTAACTGAGCCTTTTCACTTGATGCAGGATGGTCTTTTGTGGGATGTGAGAAAAGGAGAATGTGGAGAAGCCCCCTGGGCATTTTTAGTGACACGAAGCTCAACATTTTAATGGCAGAACCCCCATATTAACAGCAAGAATTTCAAATGACACATTGATATGGGAGATGAGATAGAGAATATAAACAGTTGTAATCCCAGCCTGCATTCCTATATAATCACAGCCTCTATTTTCCTGACCTCAATTCAGGAATGCACCCTTGCTCTTTAATCTCTTTTGTTGCACCTGCTCCTTCAGTCATATCTGGAGCTGACTGAACTACTCATCATGAGCAATTTATCAGATCTGCTGAAGGAATTTTTTTTCGAACAAGTTCAGTGACTCAGAAGCCACAGACCAAATTCTAAAAGTGACCCAAGCATTTACGAATCTAATTCAGGACCTCATGACTTTGGTTTCTAAATGCTCATGTCACATTTAACAACAGGACCTATACTTTTAGCTCATCTTGTTTCTCACTTCATGGTGTCACTTGAATGCAAAGCTTACTTCTTATTCATTTTTCTACTTTTCATAATTTATTGACAATCATGCCTTTAATACTTATCAGATTGGAGGGAGTGTTATGAGCTGTTAGTAGCTGTCTTTGAGAGTCTGACCTGGTTTCAGCTAGGACAGAGATAATTTTATTCCAAGTAGCTGTGATTTGGAATTAATTTCAGAATAATGTAGACAACAGACATTTTTTTAGTTGTTGCTAAGTGATGATTATATTAAGTCAAGCAGTTTTTCAACTTCCCATAGAAAGTGAGAGGGAGTATAGACAGGACAAGCCAGCCGAAGCAATATGCCATACCACGGATGTCATGCTTATATATAAATGGGGGTTGGACAGTGGACAGAAATCCAAGATTGCTGCTCAGGATAAGGTGGGCTATCAATCATCAGGTGGTGAGCAATTGTATTGCATCACACCTTTTCTTTTAGTGTTATCATTATTATTTTCTCCTCTGTTACTGTTCCATTAAACTGTCTTTATCTTGACCCAAGAGGGTTGGTTTTTTGTTTGTGTGGTTTTAGGTTGTTTTTGGTTTGTTTGGGGTTTTTTGTTGTTTTGTTTTGTTTTTAAATTTTCCTTAGGGAAAATTAAAGGGTGTGGGGAATAGTGATTGAATGGCTGCTCAGTCCTAATTGCTGGATGGGGTTAAACTATGATAGAGTCTCCCTTGCTACATCTATGTTTAGTTACCTCATTTCTGTGACATGGCTTTTTAAATTCTTTGGAATGGGAGAGAGTTGCAGTGGAAATCACTAGAGTTTGCATTTCCCAAGTAGAGGATTGAAAGCGTTTAACAGAAAGAGAGAAACATTTACAAAAAAAAAAAAAAAAAA
>VZRU01005165.1:0-32541 GCA_013398155.1 Pedionomus torquatus | reverse complement strand
GGTGAAAAAAATGGAAAAAAAATGGTGAGAAAAATCTTTTCCTGTACTCTTTTCATTTCTTCCTTTGGCTGGTTTCCTTTCCTGGAATCTATTTTAAAAATACCTGGGCTCCTCATAGGCCAAGGGAGAGAGGAAGATATAACCCTGATTTATTGGTTGTCTAGCAGACTTTACTTTCAATTTTCCCTTGTCACTTTTCCAATGAGTAATTCGCCACCCTAAATATAGGATGGCCAGGTAGGCATTTTCAGCATCTGTACACTTGCTTATCTGATAAAGATGAAGTTCGTGGCTAAATTTTGTGTGCTTATATCAGATGTACTTGATAAAAAATTTCTACCTAAGGTCTTATGCATAATAATAATAATTACAGTTACAGTTGTAACAATAAAAAATGCCATTAGAAAAGTGGCCAGAAGATAACCCAAACATTCCAAATCCAAGTTTGATTTTACAAGCCTCTGTGTTACATCAGTTTTATCATCTGTGTAGTTTGAGCTTTATCCATTTTTCTCTTTCCATCGATGAGCATGTACTTCTTCTTTCTTACATTCACCCTATCAACCAAATCCTGTGGGGTTCTATACCCCTCCTAGACTTTCAGTCCCCCATAGACGTTCAACTGACTGTTCTGGTATTGCAAAAAAAACAAGAAAAAACACAAACAAGTGCAAATTGTATAGATATTTATTTTGAGATTTTGACCCTTTTGGCTTCCATCCACTTCTTCCATTTCTCTTTCTTTTCTATCTGTCCACTATAGTTTCTCCATCTCCTTTGCATTCTGATGTTTCATGTCCTTTTCATTATGTTTTGCTGGCACTGTTTTCAGTTCAGGTCTTCACAAATTCATTCTGCACCCATTTAATTCCATTAACCCCACTAGGGAAGAATACAGCTGCAAATTCCAGTCAGCACCTCTTTCCTCATTCTTTCAGAGCAATTCCTTCCTTCCTCCCCCCCTCCCTCCCTCCCTGCCTCCCTCCTTCCTCATCTTTTCACATGTTCCCTCCCACTGCTCTATTTCCTCCCATTTCTCTTTCTTCCAGTATAATGGATTTTTAAATTTTCATCTCTGTTCCCTGCTTCTTGTGACCACCCATCTTCTTGAAATATTCACTCAGGAGACAATGAAAGAATGACAAAACTTGATGGAAGCAGCATGCTTATACACACACACACGCAAACACACACACACATACGTATCAGGAAATGCACTGCAAGATGGATTTAATCTGTACATTTTCTATTCATTTTTTGCAAAATAATTGGTTTTTTTTTTCCTTTTTCTTTTTGAATACTGCAGATGTGGTATTTATATCACATAGGAATGCAAAAGGGGATAATGCATACCCCCATCAGGCATTGTTAGTGTTATAGCTGTTGCAGTACTCACTAATGGACTGTACTGCAGGAAAAGTAGTGCTGAAGAATCAAAGCTCTTTGATAGTTGGTAATTTTAAATTTGTTCAACAATTGCATGTTTCTGCCACACCAAGGATTTTCTTTATCTTGTGCTGTGCTGTTACCAAATTACTTCCATTTGTAACTTACTTATGTGAGCCAAACACTTTTAAATACTTTTGACTAAACTACTTCTTTAGCAAAGTCATTAAGATAAGAGACCTCTGCAGAAGTAATTCAGATTATACACAAAATCTCTTGTGTACGTGTACCACGATTTCACTCTCTCTCCTCTTTCTCCTTCCCTTCCTCTATTTTTTTGTGTGGAGGGGAGAAGGGAGATGTTCCTTCAAGTAAATGCAATACAATATAACAAACCAACACATTGCCACAAGTAATGTATGCCTCTGTCAGCCTGCAAAGCAATTTCACTCATGGGGTTATAAAACACGGAAAATGGAAATATAGCCTGAGGAAAAGTTTTGCATTCTAAGCTCAAAAGTAATCTTGGAGAGAGTGGATATTAAAAAGACAACATAACACTTCTTCCTTTAGAAAAAGACAAGCAAAAGTAGAATCATGAAGTCACTGGGCAACCTATCTAGCAGAAATAGGTAGGTTAAAAAGCTGAACATAATGCTCGAAGGCAGAAAGAGCAGTGCTGCTGCCATTATCTTACTGATTTCTTTGTGTTGCAATAGGGGCCAGCAGCATTTGTTGCAGTTGCGTTNGAACGGGAAAAAAATAGAGGACTGGAAAGTCTTGTTTTCTCCTCTTTTTAGTTTGCAAAGAGATAAAAAAAACCAGCCCACAGATGTGTGGAAAAGTGTGCTTTTCCTATCCTTATTCTGGGCCTGAGTAGTACACTCCTATGTTTTATGTAACCTGAACCAACAGTTCTCCAAATCTACTCTGTGGGGATGGGACCATAGCTCCTTGTTAAATTTTCCAGCTTATAAGAATTGTTAATTTCCAAGATGGGGGGAAAACTGTTGGCTGAATATTAGCTTTCTAGACTTTCGCTTGCCGAATAGAACTGTTTCGCTAGATTGTAAACTATTTGTAGGGTATACTTTTCTTTCACTTGTCCCATTAGAGAATTACTATTCAAACAGCCATGGTAAGAACAATAGGTAATAATAAAAAAAAAAATCTTGTATTCCACAGATACACTGGGAAGATTTCTTATGTTGCCTGTCTTACTGGCAGACTGACTCCTACCAGTGAAGTATTTATACTGAATGTAACACAAAATCAGATTTGTAATATCCATTAAAGATTTAGCAAAGAAACCATGCACGTTTACAGCATACAACGCTATGTGAGATACAGCTGAATGTCTGTGTACTTGGAACAGGTACTATCTCAGATGCACAGTCATTTTTAGTTTGTATTGTCTTTTCCAAGGGCAACCTCTGTGACTCTGATTTCTCTCATTTCAACACTCTGTACACATTGAACCCACTGTCTGTAAAATGGCAATTTGAAAGGCACTTCCTCCAGATGCGTTAATGAAAGAGATACTACCAAATTCAGTTCTGGTGTTAATCTGTAGTAGCCAGCAGGAGCGTGACTGACCTAGACGTTGAGTGTGAGTACAAGCATGCCAACAGCAGGAACAAACTAACCTGACAAAACATATCATAAGATAGGGGCTTGAGAGTGCTTCAGCCATCAGCCCCTTTTAAATGTCTGCCAAAATTCTGGATACAGAACATAGGTTACAGCTTACCAAATTCATCGCAGGCTGGATTAATTTTGTGACACAACCCAAGATCTAGCTCTCTACTGCTTGCGAGTGGCTGCTGCAACTTGTGGCAGTTCAGGGCTCAGGCACTGAACAATGCTGGTTGATCCCCCTTTTAGCTGTATTTGCTTTCAGCAGGCCTGAGGCATGGACCTATGTGACACTCCTGACAGCCCAACAGCTCTGCAAGAGATGTACTCAGGTTCACCCATGATAGCTGTGATAACAGGTGACCATGATAACAGGCTGTGAAGGCTTGAAGTAGTCTTAGTAACAAGGCATGAAAGGGGCTGTGTCTGTAATTTTAAACAAACAAGCACTATTGTCGAGATACTGATACACAATTATAATCAGCTTATTCAGGGATTCGTAGTATTCATCATGTTGTTAGTATTGTAAATTTGTATTGTGGTAGATAGGAGTCACACAGCTTGGGGCTGTGTACCTTCACCTATTGTTTTCCCTGTGTTATGATAAATTTTCAGCAACACTTGATTAAAACTGCCAATTTGTTGGGTATAAAGAAAATCTCTCGACACTACCAGGACTAATTACATTGTCCTTGCCAAAGGGGTAGTTGAATAATTGCATGCGATTATTGCACAGCTACAGCGCTTTTCATGTCAGTGGCAATGCAATGAAGATTGATTCCCTTTAATTAATCATTCAAAAATAACCCCTCATATCATTCCTCAAATAGGAGCAAACATGTTCCTACATCTTTCTTCCAAAAGCCTCCTGGATGCAATGGGTTCCCTGATGAGATAGTTTCGCAGTACATGTGTGCGTGTTCTGGATAGGAGGGCCTCCTTTGTAATTATTTGATGATCCTACTCTCCTTATTCTTTCCTCTTCTTCTGGAACATGCTGTATAACATTGATAGGCACAAAAAATAGCAGAAGAACCTGGTATTTACTAACTGAATTCCAGACAGTTCTTTAGGAAGAGTGTCACAACTGTGAACTTATTTTTATATTTACCTACTACTTCTCTGTCTTTTTGAATCAAATGGTGTATGATATCATGCAATATTACATGATAATATTCATTATTGCAAGGATATATTGACTTCATAAGAGGGTTAGAATTCACTGAGATACATCCTGCTGCTCTCTCTCAATGTCTATAACAGTGACAGAAGTTAAGCAACTCTGAACAGTTCTGGGCTTCTCACTACAAGAATGACATTGAAGCTCTGAAGGGTGTCCAGAGAAGACCTACCAAGCCAGTGAGGGGTCTGGAGATTAGTCCTATAAGGAGAAGATGTGGGAACTGGGCATGTTTATTTTGCAGATGAGGAGGCTGAGGGGAGATCTCATTGCCCTCTACAGCTACCTAAAAGGAGATTGTACAGAGGTGAATGCTGGCCTCTTCTCCCTGGTGATTAATGACAGGACCAGAGGAAATGGTCTGAAGTTGTAGCAGCTGAGGTTTAGATCAGATATTAGGAAGAATTACTTCACTGAGAGGGTGGTCAGTCACCATCCCTGGAAGTTTTAAGAAACGTGTAGATGAGGCCCTTCAGGTCATGCTCTAGTGACCAAGATNCAGAGGTCCCTTCCAACCATGAGAATTCTGTGCTTCTGTATTCATTTCTTTTCTATATTTTCTAAAGTCTATAGCATTCATTTATAAGGAAACTGCTTCTTGATATAATTTTCTTTCCATACAGATATTAGAATCTCAGATGAACTAACAGGATAGTATCTTTTAAGTGGATCAACCATTTATGTTATCTGAATTTTTTCTACCACCAATAGCTTTATCAGTCTTTTGGTATTGTAAAGTTATTTCAGAGACTGTGTTACTTTAAGTAATGTAAAGTGCAGAGATAACAGACATGGATTTAGGAACATATTTCACTTCTATTTCTAACTCATTGTTAAGTAAAATGAGCATTTTTTAATTTAATTACAAAATCATTGTTTATGAATTGTTTACTCAAAAATGGGAGGAAAGATGCTAACAAGCAAATCTGCACAGAACTATACATATGCATGAACTGAAATTGTTCTAACATATTTTGTAACTCAAGATTTGAAGAAAAAATTGTTTAACACTTTTTGCCACATTATGATCAAAACACAGGTTATTTTCATAGCTCTTCTAATCAAAGCTATATGTTTATGTCAAATTAAAATAGACTACAGCAGCTAGATTGTTACAGAACTAAGGAACAAGCATAAAGGTCTTTATGGACCTAAGTTATCATACCCAAATCATTGTTTGTATTGTTTTTTTTTTAATATCTGTGTGTATTGGGTGCTCTTCCACACTTCACCTACAAGTGTAATCAATGGCAATGGCTCCTGCATGTCAGAGGATATAAGGATAGGAAGGAAAGTGGTTTGAGGGTTTAGAAAGTTGCAACCATTTGATTTAGTGGGAGCTGTTGGGTTAAGGATGTACGTCCTGGCCAAAACATTTTAGATTCTAGAAGATACTGCTTATGGAGGAGTACAATGAAGTGGGATTTAAAATTGCCCCATTGACAAATACGGTCTATACACCAATACAGTCACGGATAAGTCTCCAAACTGCACCTCAAAATACAAAAGAAACCTTTTTTACCCATTCTGCAGGAAATCCCTAACAGGCCTGATGAATTTAGCAAGCCAAGAAAAAATGTCTACACCTCTGTGCACATTCTTCTCTTTATCGCTGTCAGATAGGTTCTAGTTTGGCTAACAGAGATTTTCAGTGCAATAAAATGTAAATGTAGATGAGTTTGGAAACTTGGAAACAACCATCCTCTGACTTCTTTTCAAGATACCACAAGCTCAGCTCAGCCTCTCTGCATGCCACACCATCAAGATACCATCCAGAAGGGATTCCTTTCTAATGTCTTTATTCTCTGTAGCAGAGTTTAAATGTGCCTCCTTCTTTAAAGAATACATCTTCCCAAAGAATGTAAGAGCTTATGCTTTTAGGAACAGTAAGGAGGAAAATTTAGCCATAATAGAAAGTATTAAATTTGTAATTGGAAACAAGTGCTTATACATTATCTATGTCATACCAGAAAGGAAAATAATGTTTTACCACTGTACTTTCTTGTTTACCAAATCATCTCTCTAGGGAACCTATTTAGTAGAGGGAAGTACACAAAAGAGAGGTAGCATGTTATGAATTCCTCTGGGGTTTAAGAAGCTGAACCATCTATTTCATTCTAGCAAAAGCTGGTTTCTCTATATGCTGATTACACCTTCATTCTTTAATCTTTATATATTTGAAGTTAAAAAAAAACAAAACAAAACAAAACAAAACAAAACAAAACAAAACAAAACAAAACAAAACAAAAAACCAAACAACCAAACCAACATGATCTAAAATTTCTTCTGTAAATTGTTGAACATTTGCAACAGATATAGAAAATCACAGTTGGAAATCTGCTAACACTATGAAAAAGTAAATTGGAGCCCCAGTAGGAATAAACTTTATATGTAAGGACTTGCAATCTTGATATGCAAGAGCATGTTTTGTACTAAAAGATGTTATACTGCCTATAAGCTCTTCTTTAGGAATATAACCTCAGGTTGACTAACACATCTGCAACAATTAATATTATATTCTCTCATTTTATGAACCAGAGCTGCATATTTTCACAGGATTTTCTGGGGAATAATGCATATGAACAACCAAATTGCTTGTTGCACAAAGGACTGCTATGGTATAAGTCCCATTTTGAGTTCCCGCCTGCCAAATGGAGGCTTGAGGTAGAATGAAAGCACAAACAGTTCCATTTAATTAGGAATACATATTTGATGGAAAAAAATGAACCTCCCTACAGCTGCTGTGTCTCTTTCAGCAGCCTGTTATCAAGACTAACAATGCAATAATCTCAATGTAGTGATCTCAGACTATAAGTATTTAAGAGCTGATGCAAATTTCTCTGCAAATTTTTATTTGTGTACAAAGCTCCAAACTGTATTTGCCTTAGTCCTGATTGCCAGGATTGCTAGTGTGGTTTTAATACTGAAAGTCCAGGTTTGTGACAAAATACTTGCAGGCATGTTAGCCAAAGCATTGTGAAAATTACATCCATTGCTATAAAATGAAAACCAGCAGCTGATGCTATGCAAGAAGGGTTCTCTCTGCTTTACATGTTGTTTACATTGTGAGGATGTATTCCCAAGATATTATTGCAATCTTTATTACCATAAAATGCGAGTGCTTCATGGTCCCTGTTACAGTTATTGTCAATCACTAACATGGGAAAGATGGAAGTTCTGTTTTCCATATTGTCCATCTGGGGAGCTTGAGAAGAAAAGTAACTTGCCTTGGGTGACCTTGTAAAGCTGTTGCAGTCCAGGTCTTTGCGCACTGATAAACCAAGTCCTGCACCAGTGCTACAACAGCTTTTCACCTGAGTGGTAAAGGTAGAATTCCTTTCATATGAGAGCCTGTCTTCACCAGTTAGTTAGAGCAGGCCTTTATCTTTCTCTTCCTAGTCTCACAGATTTTGGAGGTGGCCTGTTAGTGGTCCAGTATCCACAAAAGGGGCAGTGAGTGCCTCAAGTACATGCTATTTTGCCCCACATGGACAGCAATACCTCTTGGGCAGAAATGAAGGCTGAAATGGGAATGGAATCATAGATTCACTTTACACCCCAATGGTACTTTAACAAACTGTGTGCCCCATTATCATATGGTGGTTGTGCTGTATCAAGTACAACTGAGGCTCTGAACTCTTCCAGCAGAGGTTAGGCATCTCCCCATTTCATCTCCAGATCAGATAATGATACAGAATAGTAGGAATAAAATGTTTACTTTTGCAGATTTTTCTACATGGTCACTTATTGCATTAGACACCTAAGAAACTTTCAAGGCAAATAAGAATGTGCATAGTGAATTAACATATAAAAAATGAATTTTCCTAAGCACTTCTTTGGACTAAGATGCCTCTGAATTTTTCCTAGGGCATATTGTAGGTGTCAAAACAGGTGCACTAGAGAGGAAGGAAAACACATTTTAAAAGCTGGCTAAACTTTCTGTAATCAACCTTGTATCTGCCTTTATTAAGAGAATGACAGAAAAAAAAATTCTTCCACAATCTTCATTAAAGGGAACTTGGCAGCTGCTGCTGAAAGGTGTTTTGAAGTCAATTAGATCAACATTTTCCTTTGGAAAGAGCAGTGTACATGTCTGATAACAACTTAAAATATCTGTCTTTTGACCCTGTATTTAGAACATTGTGCCAAGTTCTGAATGTGATATACCTATTAGCTTTTGATGCTAGACTTGGAATGACTGCCAAGCAAGGTCTGATTCTGACCTTGCCAAAGTGGTGTGTCTGCTCTGACTTCAGTGAAATTATTCCTGGCTTACAATGACAAGTGAGGTCAGAATCAAGACAGTAGTTCAAGTTAAAAAATGTAAAAGATGGCTGAGATGAGGTCTGTCTTTGGCTGTGGGATGTTTTGTAGCCAACCACTTTATTGAAAAGGTAAATGTGTATATATTCATGGCTTGAAGACACAGCTTTGTTACACAGGTATAGCCAGCTGTCTGTGTTGTGGAAACATTGTACCTATTTCATTTATTTGGAATTGAAGCATTGAATGCACAACACTTACCTTTATTTTCCATCACCAGCATCCTGATATGATGTCATTGGAAGCCAGCAGACGGCATTTCTTAACTGTGTTGTTATCCCTGGGTCAGTCAAATGACTGGCAAGATAAAATTCCTTTTACAATTAACCCCCTAATTGGTGGGGGTTTGTTTCTCATTTCAATATTTTTGTTTTACACTTGTTAAAGGTAAATAAAAAGCAATGAGAGACATGTTACTCAACAAATGTAACTTTGTAAGAGTAATCAAACTGGTTACTCAAATTACAGAATATTGAAGTAATGCGATAAGATTATTGCAATAACTTTTTTTAGTAAATTGTCTTGTGGCATTTTGATTACTGGACAACAAAAATCTTGTTGCTGCAATAAATTATTTAAGTAGAACTTGGTGTAAGCAATATAACGTTGTGTACAACGGCATGCCAAAAGGCCATCCAGTCATTTTGTGACAGATATAATTGTCCTAACGAAGAAAGAACTGCTGTTGGAGAAACTGCTACAGTTCTGAGATGTTTGATATATGCCAGATGGCAAGACACACAGCAGCAGACAAGGTAAGTCCCACGACTGGGTGTTAGATCAAGGTGGACAGGGAGTTCCCAGAGCCAGATAGACCCAAGGAAAAGCAGAGAGACTACCAGAAGCTGGCAACTCTCATGAGGGAGGTTAATGTGGTGATAGTCACATTGCTGGAAGCACCTGTGGGAGATTTAAATGGCCCCAGGGAGTGCTAGGGACCAGGAGTCCTGCAGTCATGGTGCAGAAGGGCACACAGGAAGTGCTGGCTCTGCATCCTGCTTGTAGGACCACAGCCCAAGGTGGTGCTCAAGGACTGACAAAATGGTTGGCACTTGCCTTAGAGTTAAAACCAATGCCCCTACAGAGAAAGCTCCTTCACATAGGTGGAAGGGATAAGGAGAGAGATTTCAGTACAGGTGGTAGGCAGTGAGCGCCCAGGGCTTTCTCCTTCTCCTTACACTAAGATAAGTACTAGCACATGGTGTGCACAGATCAACGATGTTTTGTGTCAGGTGGCTGAGTTGCAAGAAGCAGACAAAAGGTTGTGTAGTATCAGAGGAGCTAAGACAGAGATAGATAGGTGGTTTCAGAACCACAATCCTGCAGCAGATACTACTGAGAATGAGGCACCTTGGACCCTGGTGACCCACAAAAGCAAGACTAGCTTCAAAAGCTTTATCCCCCACCCTCTGACATCAAAACAAAGAACAGACATGAAATTTTAGCAGTTACAGACAAGGAGGAGCAAAGCCTGCCAGGTGGACCTGCTCTGGTAGCACACAGTAGACATGGGAAAAAACAAGGATGGGTGATAGTAGTGTGTCAGTTCCTGTTAAAGGACACTAACATTCCCATCTGCCATACTGATGGTGAGTCACATGAGGTATGTTGTCTCCTGGGAGCTAAGGTTCAAAATTTTGCTGACAGGATGCCACAGCTTGTCAACAATATGGACTACTACCCACTGTTTTTTTATGTTGGCATGAATAACACCACAAGCTGAAACCTGGGCAGAACTAAAGAAAACTATAAAGCTCTGGGAGTACAAATGAAAAAAATTGGTGCCCAAGACATCCTCTCCAATTTAGCAGTCAGAGGAAAGGGAGCAGCCAGAAGCAAGTGGTTAACACATATCAGATCTTTGCTATGGTGGCTGATGCCATCATGAGGATTTGGGGTTTATGATAATGGGACATTTTTTGATGATTATGGCCTGGTAGAGAGGGACGGGATCCACCTGTATAGAAGAGGCAGGGGAATCTTTGGCAGCAGGCTAGCCAACTTGGTGAAGTGGGCTTTTAACTGAAGGACTTGCAGGGTGGGGTCTAGGGTGGCAATGCTCAAACCAACTGGGAAACAAGCTAGGCTGACCACAGCAGCGATAAATGTTCCTTAGCTGACTCCCAACATGTGATCCAGAGGGCCACCTGTCTCAACAGTGTTAATGGCTNTTTAGGAAAGACAGGCCATCAGTGCGTGGTGGTGGAGTTGTTCTCTGTGTGAGAGAGCAACCGGAACATAGCGAGTTCTGCCTAGAGGTGGATGAAGAATGTGTTGAAGAGCTTATGTGTAAGAATTAAGGGGCAGGCTAATATGCGTGTTTGCTACATGTCACTTGATGAGGAAAAGGAAGCTGATGAGGACTTCTACAGACAGCTGGAAATAGACTCACATTCATAGGCCCTGGTTCTCGTGGCAAACTTCAACCACTTGATTTGCTGGAAAGGCAACACAGCCAGGTACACACAGTCCCAGAGATTTCTGCAGACTATTAATGGTAACTTCTTGACAAAGGTTGTGGATGAACCAACAAGGAGAGGTGCTCTGCTGGACCTTGCACTAACAAAGATTGTCTGGTTGGGGATGTGAAGGTTGAGGGTAGCCTCGGTTGCAGTGACCATGAAGTGGAGTTCAGGATTTGGCATGGAAGAAGCAGGGCCTAAAGTAGAATTTCAAACCTAAACTTTAGAAGAGCTGACTCTGCTCTCTTCAAAGACCTACTCTGAGCCATCTGCCAATTAAGCTTCAGCATAGGAGATTTGGATGAAAGGTGCAATAGATTGCATTTAGCAGGATGTGGTTTAAAAATGCCAAACCTCGCATCAGCGAGAACAGATATACATATGAGAGGCAAAGTAGCCTATTCAGAGATTTTATGTCAGACATAGGTGCAATAATCCTAAATTATCTCTGTACCATGTCTGATGCTAAGTGCTTTCTATTGGCTTGCATTATTAGCCTGGGTGTAGTGCCATGTTGGTGGCACTCTGATACTGCTCATTCCTGAGAACCTAGGAAGTTAGATTTTAAGCTAAAATACAGTCTTCTGAGACAAGGTTTTGAAGATGAGCAGATTAGACCCCCCCCAAAAAAAAACCAAAAAAACTACTGATGAGCCTGAGCTTTTACAGTGGCATGGATCAGAAAAGGATGCAGTGGCTCCATTGCCTCTCCATTCTTCCCATTAGGCCCTATTAAAATATTTACAATAGGAACTCATGACACAAAACTGGCACTGTCAAGAAGGGCTTAGTCACAACATCACAAGTCTGCATGTGACACTGTACCTAACAAGTGTTTTTCACCACATGAATTCTCACATTACTGTGCTGAGCAAAACTGCCATTTAAAGGCAAGCATTATTTCCATGTTGAAAAAGAAAAGAATCAGAGACTTGGTAAAATGGAAATACTCTGAGCAGATGAAAAATTTTGTATAAAGAGAAGAACAATAAAAACACTGCAGCAGCTGTAGCACTGTTTTGTAAGATGACTACAAAAAGAAAATAAGCTGAACATGGGAAAATCTTATTTAGGAGCAATAAAGGCTTGATGTATATTCAACAGAGCATTGTTTTCCAGCTTTTAAAAGGAAAACATCTGACAGTAATTCTTCCACAGATAGTCTGTCATCTAACTATTAGAATCTTAGAATATAATTAAAGATTAAGAAATATTACTGTATGCTGCATGGTTAAAATTACACCACTTCTGACAAAGGGTATAATCATGAAATTCCCTATTTAATTACCATCTGCATTTATCCAACAATTTAAAATTAGAATCCAGCACTACATATTGATCTACTGTCGATAGATATCAACTATGGCCTAATAAAGTGGCAGTCTCAAAAATCTACCAACAGAGACCTTTATAATATATGACATGGTTTGAACATATTTCATTTAACACCAGAGAGAATTTGCATTTCATCTCTCAGCCTTTTATGAAGCTGCTGCAAATGATTTAGCTTGGCTTTTAGATTTCAGAGTAATTTCATTTCAATTTGAGCTGACTCTTGCATAATTCCTAGGTTTTGTTCAACCAGTTGCAGACTGCTGACACTTAGCATGTGGAATAACATGTCAAAAATGTGGGATGCTTAAATTCATGGCTGGTGGATTTAGTAAAGATGTGAAATAAAGTGTTCGATGCATGCTAAAATCACTGTAAAATATAAGTGAAACCTAATGGTAAAAGGCAAATGAAGGAGATAGAATGGCAGAACCACTTCAGAATATGTCAGAGCTCCAAAATAAAGTCCAAGACACTTCCAAATACCTTGACTGTTCATGAGCCAAATCTGGGAGAGCTTTTCAGATGAAGAAATGAGTCCTCTCTATAAAAAAGTCTGAAAAGAATAGTACTAGAAAACACAGGAAACATTAATTATGAAAAAGCCACCAAATATTACAATACATTTGTATTACATTAATTTGTGATTCAGAAAAGAATTAAATAGCAAATTTTTGTTGTAAACTTCAGTGACTACAAACTGGTGTTTTCTTTTGGTTTCAAAGCAAAAACCAGCTTCCTATTAAGCTCATTAGTTGGATAAGCTTTCATTTAAAAAGCAGTCCTCCTCAGTGCAATACTTACTTCAAATTCCTATACAAAGCCTTCTAAACAAGTGAAATGCTAAAACAATAAATCAGCTAAGGCACCAACAATTTCTCTAGCACAGTGACAATCTGGCCTCAAAATTACATCAGCCCATGTTAAAAGCTGGGGATTTTAAGATATTTTTTTACTTGAATGTTGGGATACAGAGGAATCAGATTTTTTTTCTTCCTTAATCATTAGTATTCAGTGTATGTTAGGTGTCTTTTCTTAGCATATTATATTTTTTAAAACTGGTTCTAACATCTAGCCAAAAATATTTAATTTTCCACCAACTAAAAGAATATTTGCACATGCTAAACACCCGATTCTGTTCCTAAATTTGCATAAGCTACATTTAGACAAAACAAATGTCTTTTTAAATAACAGGCAACACTTCAGCAGTAAATTGCCAACTTCAAGTTCTGCTCTCAGCTGTGATCAGAGTTAATCTCATGTCTGTGCATTTGACAGGGAACATGATCCTGGTTCTAACCATTATTGCTGTTTCCACAGTAGTGTAACTCACTTCCCAGTGAGCTACTTCCTTTATCAGTATGAGAAAAATCTTCAATTAATGCATTGTATTTTTCATGACACCTCATTTCTATGTAAAAGAGTTAAATGGTGTATTTTATTAAACATGTAATAACTACAAAAAAGTCACATAAGCCCTAAGACTGCAAGATTCTACAGGGTTTTTTTTCAATGAAGTGTTTATTGGCATAATTGTTTAGCCAGCCAAAATACGGATATTCTCTAACTGTGTCAGTTTCAGAATAGTGAAAGAAAATTTAGTACAATGATTGTCACTGTGTTCTGCTTTCTTATTGAGTGAAGATTAATTCTGTGACTGTTAAAGTACCAAATAGTGCATGTCTTCCTATCTTTGCTTTATGTAAGCTTTCCCGAATACTGAATCTTCAGGAATTGCCTAATACAACCCAGCACATATAGCAGATGAGACAGAGGGATTATATGATATAGGTTCTATGTGTCTAAGACAACCTAATATTAGCAGCTGTGCAATATTTTGAGGTTATTCAGAGGTATCCATCAATAAAGGAGAGCTGTTATTGAATTTATATGAATGTATAGCTTAAAGATCTATTTTTTTCCTAGTGCTTGATCATGTTGCGGTTTTGTACACCTACATGATGCTTCTCTATTTCCTAGAGTTCTGATAGAGGAAGAAGAATGTGTTTCTCCTAGTATTTTTCATTTGGAGGGCTGATTTATATTTCACTTTCTAAATTCAGCCACAGACCTCACAGAAATACCCTTTATTCCACATATTCTCCCTGGCCTGCAGTCCAGGGAGGACTGGGTCCTCCCCACTGAACTGGGAACTGTAACTTGTTGTGTGTCAAGACATAATACAATTTCACACATGTAAGCATGAGGGATTCATTGTGATTGTGTAACAGAAACATTGGAGCAAACTCATTCAGGTGGAAATAATGAATGTAATATAAAAGCACTATGTTGCTCTTGCCATATTTGCTCCTACCTATCCATGTGTACATTTAAAAGCCAGAAGTGTAAAGCAGATTGTTGCATACTACCCACTCCCTTTTTATTACAAGAGGATGTTACAACATATTTAGCTGAATTTGAGTTTCCATGTACACAGCTGAAGATGCAGCTTTTCAGCCCCTTGATCTGGTGCTATGCCAGCACTGAAGAGCATGTGCTCCCACCTCTCTGCTGCCACTGAGTGCTACAGGGGTGGCCACTGGGAGAGCAGGCCTCACGATTTTGTCATTTTCCCCTCCTATTCTGAGCAAAATATTCTCAGCTTGGAGACATTTTCACAGAATCTCAGTGTGTGACACTTTCACACACTGAGATTCTGATTTTCACAGAATCACAGTGACTCAACCAACTCCCCAGGCAGGTCATTCCAGTGCCTGACCACCCTCTCAGTGCAATAATTCTTCCTAGTATCTAATCTAAACCTTCCCTGCTATAACTTCAGACCATTTCCTCTGGTCCTGTCATTAATCACCAGGGAGAAGAAGCCAACACCCACCTCTCTGCAAACTCTTTTCAGTTCTAGAGGGCAATGAGGAGTCCCCTCAGCCTCCTCTTCTCCAAACTAAACATACCCAGTTCCCTCAGCCTCTCCTCATAGGACTTGTTCTCCAGACCCCTCACTGGCTTGGTAGGCCCTCTCTGGACACCCTTCAGAGTCCTTCTTGTAGTGAGGGGCCCAGAACTGAACACAGTACTCGAAGTGAGACCTCACCTTTTGTAAACCAAATTTACTTAATTTAGTTTAATACTCATTATCACAGCTTCCTGTTAACTGATTCGGGCACTGAAAAGAAAAAGGATGTGAACAAGTAAGCCTATGCTGAAGTGAACTGTGGGGGAGAAGAAGGAAAAGTGTTCAGTCAAGAACCTCTTCATGTCTGTTGCCCCAGTGTTATCTCCCTGGGCCGAAGCCAGACCATGAGAAAATACCCTACTCAGGGGTGAGTGCAAGTTTGGTAACCCAACATGCAGGACAGAGTGGGCTGTTTTTGCCAGGAAATTATGAGATGCCATTGAACCCCTTCAAACAAGACTCTGCTTCAGAATTCCAGAAAAAAATGGGTCTAGACCCATGTCCTCTCACCTCACAGCTCTGTCATCTGAGGGCTTTTTTTCCTATGCCATTCTTTTCCACTTGAAGGATTTATTTTCCTTCCTCAAGCTCCTTCTTGTCCTGTAATTATCTAAAATACATGAAGTACTCACAGGCCAACTACCCTCATGCCTAGACACTGGTTGCATTCCTACTCCTGCAGGCTGCGGACCTCCTCATCCTAGGCATTATTCAAAATCTTTTACTATTTGGATTTTAAGGGCAGTTAATTGTTATTATTTTTATATTTTTCTATTTTTCCTTGTCCCCTGGGTATGAAAAAGAGGGCTGTGTGTCATCTAGAATATTCTCATTACATCTACTTCTTACTTAATGACCTATGTAGTTGTAACTATAACAGTACCTTTTTAAAACGTTCAGTGATATCTTCTGTCAATAACACTAACTACAGCTTGAGAACCAGTGCTTTTACTTCTATGCTATCTCTACACCATAAAATGGTCAATAACCTGTGTCACTGGAAGAATTAAAGTTTTCTCATTTCATTAGTGTGCTGCTTCTACTACTTTGTTTTAATTTGATAATGGATAACCAGTATGAACTAGAGTAGGCTGAATAAGGCAAAAACACCGTTATAAGGATTTTATACAAGAAGGTTTTTAATTGCACTAATTATCAAGAGATTTTTTCATATTAACATCTGTTTTCATATTAATACCAAATCATTCATGTGTTAACAAGTGCATTTGCTTTGTCTGTATACTAATTACTGTTTCTAGCTCATTTTTTCCTGTTCTCAGAAGTTTTGGGCATCCAATCAGAATAAAGAAACAATACTTAAACACTTAAGTAATTAATCACAGATCACAAATAACAAAAAGCAAGTGAACAGTATCTAAATAATATATTGATTTAAAATAGGCTATCCAGACTATTCATCTGATCCTTATAAAGAAGGCAAGCATAGAAATCAGGACTGTATCACAACAAACTTGAGCAAGATAAAGGGCTGCATTTTTCAGCTCATTTATTTATGGAGAATGACTCAGTCAGATAGAATGCAAACCTCATCAAAAAGGGTTAGTTTCTCCAATTCTCTGACTTCTGAAAAACACATAAAACAGACAGTCTCTGGAGAGCAGCCCCATGTAAAAATATCTGGTGGTTTGGATTGATGGCAAGTTCAATATGAGCCAACAATATGGCTTGCCAGCCAAAAGGGCCAACCATGTTCTGGGGTGCATGAAGCACAGCATAGCCAATTGGTCAAGGGAAGTGATTGTCCCACTCGACACTGTACTGGTGCACCTCCACTTTGAGTACTGTGTGCAGTTTTGGGCGTCTCCATATAAGGACATCAAACAATAGGACTGTGTCCAGAGCAGGGCGACAAGACTGTGGAAGTTCTCAAAGGCAAGAATTATGAGGAATGGCTGCAGTCACTTGGCTTGTTCGGCTTGGAGGAGAGCTGATTGCAGTCTATAACTTCCTCAAGGGGTAGCAGAGAGGGAGGTGCTGATCTCTTCTCTCTGGAGATCAGCAATAGGACACGGGGAAATGGAATGAAGCTGCATCAGGGGAAGTTCAAATTGGACATTAGGAAGTTTTTTCACTAAGAGGGCAGTCGGTTGTTGGAACAGGCTACACAAGTGGTCATGGCATCAAGCCTGTGAGAGTTCAAGGAGTGTCTGGACAACAGTCTCAGTCATATGGTTTAGTTTTAGGTAGTCCTGCGAGGATCAGGGAGTTGGACTGAATGATCCTTATAGGTTTCTTCCTATTTGAGATATTTTATGATTCTAATGCTTAAGATGATAACAGTATTCTTTCATAAGCTACATAGCTCTCAAAAAATTAATAGCATATACATACATACTACTATATGTTCACGTGCACTAAACCGGAAAAACACTTTCTGCATATGCTCAACTATACACATGTGAGTGGTCTATTGATTTGAATAGGGCTACTCACATATTTAAGTTTAAGCATCTGTTTAAGTGATGTACTTAGAACTGAAGACATAGAAATGAGGATAAAATGAAGTTTCATTTAGTCCCTACTGAAACCAGCAAGACTCATGCCACTGCCTATGGTGCGAGCTGGATCAGATCCAACCCTGGATGAAGCACTCAGCATGAGAAAACCAATGAAATGTGCAAGGTGTTTGTAGCTAAAAACATTTCTGAAGGAAAGTAGCATTTCCTGACATATAAGCATGAGATTCTGCTGAATCTGTGACACTGAAAGACTATTATCTATATTCATGTATTATCTAGGGGGAAAAAACTAGCAAACATCATGGGAGTGATGCTGCTGAGGTTATATGGAAGAGAGAAGATATTTAAAAATGATGCTGTGCATTGCATTTAGGAGGCAACAGTAACAAAAGAAATCCACTTTTCCTTAAATCAGACTGCATCAAATGCACATCTGAGGTGTTTCAGTTAGATTTCTTTTTCTGCCAGCTGAGTGATTTTGAGCTATTCCTGAATAGTTAACAATGCGACATTCAAGTACTAAATGTGAAGTCATATTTTTCAAGCATAACACCCTCAGGTAGCTGTTAGCACTCTGGAAGACAACATTATTTTGCAGCCTACTCCTTAAATACTATCTATAAGTAAATTGTATATTTCAGTGGGTTTGTTTTCTGCCTCCTGGTTGTCAGGGATGACCATATTCTTAGCGCTTAACATTTGTCATACAATGAAATAATCTAGAAGATAATAATAATTTTTTAATAAGTGGTCTTCATATGAAATGCACAAGCCAGAGGTCTTCTTTGTTTCCCTGTGAAAGTTATCTTCCCTCATTCTTAGATTAGATTACTCCATCCTTCTTTGCCTTGTCTGATCATTTTTTTGTCAAAGTAAGTTTCATCACCTGGTGCTTGAAGTCATTCAGGGCAAGTTTAAGCCATGAGGTGAGGTATTTTCCTTAAGTTATTTTAGCAACTAGGAAAAAAAAAAAAAAAGTGGAGAAGAAATGATGATTCAGCACTAGTTGTAAACAACAATACAATTGCCTGAAACTGATGTACATCGGTTTTTTATAGTTCAGCTTTTATAGTTCAACCATATGAATGTATATCATACAGCAAATTAGCAGTAAAATATGTAATGTATAGTCACTAAACATCATTTTTTTCCTGCTAAGTAGCTAATTTTAATTTTAGAAAATATCTTTGCCCCATAAAACTGTGTTAACTCACTTCAAAGCAGTTCTTCTCACCAGTTTTACATATTAGTTTTAAACCCGTGAGTTAACTTCTAAGGTCATAGTACACGATGCTTTAGGCACCAAAATTACCTCAAAAAGAGCCTATGGGAAAGTAAATTAAGCATGACAAATTCAAGAAAATTTGACAAAAGTTCCTATCATTCAGTGAAGACCTGGAGTCAGAAGAAGGAAGATTGTCTTCATTTAGTTGTAGAGGATAAAATGTTACTTTTCTCATTTTACCTAAACAATAGCACAGTATTTTGTGTGTAGGTCATTAATATTCCAAATTTCCATTAAGACTTTATCTTCTCAAATTATGCCCACATATTTATTATTTGAATTGCCATATCAATTGTGGACACCTGTCAAGACCTAAAGATTCATTGCAGTAGGTACTATCCATAGGTCCACTCATCATATCTCGATAAGTCACTTGATGGCATTTATCCTTTCACTTTCTTTTTTTTTTTATTTACAGGTATGCCTAAATTTCCTGATTTTCAAATAAAAACATCCTTTTTTTAATGCTGATATAATCTATGTTAGATCTAGGAAATTAAGAAGAAAAATAATTTGGAACCAAAATTTAAAAAAAAAAAATGGATGGACTTCTAAATTCTTTTACTAAAATGCATCTCTTGGGGGAATTTTACTTAAACTGACTCATGGAGTGGCAAATCAGTGAATTCTAGTGATGGACTTGTTTTCTAAGAGCCACAGTCTGTAGATGCAGGGTATATCCCATGTGGTAGGGACTAGGTAGAGGCATAGGTTAATGAAAATCTTAATCCAAACACTGGAAATGCTCAGAGTCTTGTACTATGGCTTGTAGCTGTTGTCTAGGTCTCCACTGACCTTGTAGGTGCAAGTGGAATACTGCAGCAAACCCTCTTTTCCTAGTACACTAGGAAACCAAAGTGACTGTGTTTTCCACTGACTATATAATAACAGCAGGTATTCCTCAGTAGTTTTTAATCGTGCAATATGGCGTGCAGCTTGGCTTCTTCAATAAGGTGAATTTGCAAAGCTGGATGCAAAATATGTTTGGATTAGCAACACAACAAAGTGTACAAATTAAGGTCATTGATTCAAACATAGACATCAATAGACTTCAAAATCAAGAAAAAGGACATGGATAGGGGAAATTTTTCTATTTCTAATACTGCTTTACAGACTTGATTGATGAACCATGCAAAAAATATTTCATAACCCAAACTAGCACACACTAAGGGTCTATACTACTGTGTTAGTGAAGATTTGCCTGGTTTCTGGGGAAGTGGGGTGTTATTTTCTTCCTTATTTCTACCCCTGTTTTCTTCAAGCAAAGGTCCCCAAATGGGGAGAGTGTGGCAGAATCCAGCTGAGAAAAATTAGCAAGAGATAAACCAGCGTTGTGCCTAAGTTTGTTAGATGTACACAGCTAGCCCTCCAGCTATGAAGTTGTAGCCTGAAATCTATTTTGTAAGGGAGCAAATCCGGCCTCTTGCCTTGCTGCTGACATGGGGCAAAATAGGAGAAATAACATGAAGGAAGCCTTACAGTGATATTCTCCTCCAGAGCTCCCTTGAGATAAGAGGGAGCTCAGGTGCTTTGGGGGAATATGATTAAGCAAATGTAATCCATGTAAATGTAATGTAAATCTCAGAAGGAGTTTACACAGTTTATTCAGAACTGTGATGCCAGTTTTACAAAGTGATTTTGTGCCAGCTGAACTCTTTAAGTTCCTCTACAAATACACAAGTTCTAATGTAAAGCCCACACAAGATCTGGTGTCTCACAAAGATTTTGAGTGGTTTGCCAAGCAACCTCTATGGGATTATTCCTAAACATGCACAGCTCCATGCCTTATAAAAAAGGGGACATTTAATTAAAAATCCTTTCTCCCAATATTAAATAATTTCAATAATGCTGCATTTAATGATGCTAATCTACTTTCTGATGCAAATATTTTACACCTATTCAGATATTTATTCAAGAGCAAAAAACAATTCATACAGCTTGAGAAAACAGAAATCAGAAGTGAGACATACCATGTGTTCAAAGAACATAATTCTAGCCCACTTGATTTGTAGTCAGGGCTAGTTTTAGCCCCTATAGCATTTAAATTTTATGCATATAAGCATTTTTTTTTTCCTACAAGATCTTGCTGTTGTCAAAAGAAGTTAATTCAGCATTTTAATTTTTTACTGTTATCATCTGCTCCTTTTAGTTGCTTACAGAATTTTGCACATCTAGTAAAATTGGAGCTGACAAATAAAACTATTGTTATGTTTTTCATCTAAAAGATGATAATCACTGTTTCTACCATGGCCACCCTTTTCTCTCATGAGCTGCCCATGTCTTAGTAAACAGGCTTGTTTATAATTAAGAAAATAAATGGGTGACTTATTTCTTCCCCTTCCTAATAATCTGGTTTTCATGAACTGCAGCTGCTCCTGCTTTAGAATCATGTTCATAGAGACACAATTCTCTCCACAAAAGAAAAACAAACAAACAAACAAAAAAACCCACCCACAAACATAAAAAGGTAAAGCAATCAGAAATTTTCCTTTTGGAAACATTATCTTGGAATTGCTCATGAATATCTCAGGTAGTACTGTACAATCAAACTCTCAAATAAATTGGCTTTTACTCTGTTTAGCACAGGCAATAATTCCTTTCTAGGGTACTTCATTTTCATTTAGTCTCTGGTTCAATTCTACACTGACACTTAACATTAATGCAGCCATGTGTTAATTGAACATAAACCACAATATAAATGCAACATTTCGCCTTGAAATTAATAACCATCATTTGTAAACCACATCATGTATTTTATTGTAGGAATAATTTACTGATAGGGTATTTTATGCTTAGCAGTGATTAAGAAACTGCAATTTACAACAGAAACAAACGGAGCTGTATAAAATGGGTAATAAAATGTGTGTAGATGTATATAAATTTGTTTATATGAAACACAAATTAAAAATTTAAATGCTTCTGTAATATAAGGCAAAGTAGAAAGGGCTTTTCATATTATTATCCTTCAAATTGATATGCAACCAAATAAAAGATCCAGATTTACAGGAGGATTTGCTTTATATAAAAACAAACCCTTTCACTAGATGGAAGCATCTGTTTCAGCCATTAATAACATGTGTAATGTACACGCTGCTTTGAACTAAACATTTCCATTATAACTGAAAGCCCATTTATAGTGACAGAAGCAGTGCCTGAGTGTGATCAGTCATAATGTCACCCTAGCATACGATAACGGCTGCAGAGCAAGGAACTTGGGCATATGCTTCACCGAGAGCCTCTAATGTCACTCTCAAACAGCAGGGGGGAAACATTCAGTGCACCTTAACATCATTAGTGTGGAAAGTAACATAAGTTCCTATATGTTGCTCAGCAAGTTAGTTGCACTTAGTGCTGGTACATGTTTATAAGAGTAAGTTGCTGCACTGAAACTAATGCAAAAGCTATATTCTTGGTTTATGGTTTATTAGTACCTCTCTCATATTCTCTTTTGCTAACAGTAAAACGCTACCCTTTCCCTACTCTCCCCACATTTCTTCCTCTTTTTAAAGGTTTAAGCAAAAGCCACGTTTGAACAGAGCTTGAGGAAGAAGTCTGCAAAGGTTTTTTAAGTTTTTAAAACACAACTCGAATGGGAGAAAGCCCACACCTGCATTATTGACCTTAAATGCTGTTAGCTAATGTAGCGCAAAGGCATTCAGAAGATTTTTCACACCAAAGTTTTCTGGGCACCCTTCCAAAACATAGCAGCAGTTTAGAATGACCCCAACTTTGTGAATGTGAATGGAGCCGTTGTAGGGTAATCGTCTTTCTTGAGCTTTAAGTTACATTTAGCGGCTTAGACTGAACTATAGGTGTTTTTTTTTTTTTAAATTACAAGTTTTAACTCCTTATAAAGTTAATTCTTCTGCAGATATTTTTTTCAGTAACACACAATGAAACTGTTTCTAGTTTGTCCATATAAGTCTGCAATGGCTTCACAATGCAAATATTGTAGCAGTCTCTTTGGTGAAAAGTAGATCCTTTTAGTGCTCAGGCTTTCAATGACACGTTTACACCCCTTAAATATAAATTCTGTGCTTGGCTTTGCTCTTGCCCTGCAGTACTTGATGAAGAAATGTGTTGAGCATAGCAAACTAACGCATGTAGAGCTAAGGGAATGAATGCTAAATAAAATTCTTTGAACTATTTCCTGGAACCTGTATAGAGTAAAAAACACTGAATTGATGCTACATGTTCTTTAAACCCTCCAGCTGCATGACAGGGACCCTTTAAATACAGGAGTTCCCCCCTCAGCATGATTTACATGGCATAGCTGCCTTAATAATTTTGTATTCTGGAGCAATGTTGAATTCAAGTTCTGCAGCTGGTAAGGTCCCAGGGCTCAACAGAGTCACACTGAAAGCCTGTAGGCAGGAGTTCACAGAAATAATTATTTTTCTGTGAAATGTATTAGTATGATCAGTTCAGTAACTCCTGTGAGAATGCAGTCTCTCAAAATAGCTGTCCTATAGTCTTGTAACACATACTACATTGCTTAAGCAAAGACAAAGAAAACAGTTTTCTATTTCCTAAGAATAAATATTTTTTTTTTACAATATTAAAATTTTTGCTTGTGGGGAAAGGGAGCAAACCATTGAGGGGGAGGTAAAAGGACATTTTTTTATGCCCACACGAAAAAGTCATGACAAACTTCTGAAAGCTAGAGACCTGTAAGCATCTGTGGGTAGTCAGAGCAGAGGAAATTCTAGTCTTTAATCTAATAATCATGTCTAGGTGTGATTAGTGTTCTGCTGAGTATACTGTGATAATAGCATTCTGTTTTACTTTTATTTTTGTAGTCAGGTTTTAATATTTTATGGAAGAAAATACAATGCCTACAGGAAAAAAAACATTATTTTGTTGCTTGATAAGATTGCTTACATTTCCTCTTTGTAGCTGAAAATCAGAAATTAATATTAGCTGAATTACTAAAACAACTACATTTGTCCTGAAGCCATGACAGAATTTGGAAACCCAATAAGAAAAGGGTGCTTCTGTCACAAATACGTGGGAGGCTCTCCGACTGTCAAGCAATTAGGTGGACCTGAATAATCCTATGTAATTAAGCTTCTTACTGCATAATTATCTTTATTTTAAATGTGTCTTTTGATGAAACATCTGTTCCTTGCTCTAGATTTGAAAAGATACACCCATGCATATGATGAAAATGGTGCTTGTGAGGCCATCACACATGGTACTGCTGCTCAGTTCCTTGGCGACAAATGTTGTAATTTGCTCTGTCTTTGCATGCAAAAGGCAGGTGCTGTTGCATCCATGGCCTGCTTTGCCTGACCTCCACGCTTGCTGCAGCTGCCTCGCACATTGTTACCCAGAGAGATAATTGTGTTTGACAACCCGGCTGAGAATCATCATGCAGTGAAGTGGGTAAAGGGAGCTTACAGCCTAAGTATTGTCAGAGCTCTTGNGGGGAGGAGGAGGAGACTGGGGCCTAATAATAGGATTCTAGAGCATTTTTTCTCTCATATCAAATATTATTTGAATGTTGTTACAAAGAAAACTGTCTGTTACTTTCTGCTAAATATATTATCTTTTCAATATATATTTTCATTTTCTAGGCTCCTGTATGCCTTCATTTTCAAGCTATGCACTCTATTAAATAGAATTACCTTCTCTTACTGATTTTTAAGCTCAGAGAGCTTCTGCGAAAAGTAGTAATTATTTTCCCCTTGGGTTTATATAGTATACATGCTACTAACTCTGGATTTCTACAAAGAAATAATCACTTCTCAGCACAACCAGATAGAATAATGGTGACACTTTTTTTCTAGGATCTGAGTTGTGCTCGACAACTGTAAAGGCTATGATGGAAGTTTCTGTCTACTCTTTTTGACTCTGGGATGCTCAGGAATGCATCCTCTGGCTTCTCAGAAGTATATGTGGCCTCAGATGAGGCTTCTGTAGACCACCAGACACAGAGACATCTGTCTCACTCATTATCCTCTATTTTTTGTGTGATTTTTATGTCTGTATCTATAGGAGGAGGTAACATACAAACACTGTATCAGCCTATTTTGCAGTCCCACAGAGTCACACACCTGGGAGAAAAAATTACCCACTTTCTCACTGAACAGACTCTATAGCTACATTGCCACAACATAGTTCACAGTCAGGTTCAAGGTCTTTATATTTGGCTGTATCTAGTAAAAATGAACAGTCGCACTGTTTACTTCACTAGGAGCTGGACTTTTCAGTACAATTCTAGTGCATACTGTTATACCCCTTTTTGGGTGTGAAAATGTGCCAAATAGCTGAGACATCTTAAAACCATGCATCACTTTTGTTAGTCAGCACAGCTGAATGAGCTGTTGAAAATAGCCTGGGGAGGTTTATAACAGGCTGACATGCAGTATTTAGGGTTTCCAGGCACAGCCTTGACTAAATTTTGAAATGTTTTGGAAGGAAAGAGTTCTAAACAGCATTCTGTCAGCAGCCCTAATTACTGTCATGTATCTGATTTTCAAATCAAATCCTCATCCACTCTGCTGCAGGATTCCTGAGGTAAACCATTTGGTCTGGGTCATTCTTAGAACTCCTGAGTCTTCCTTTTTCATGACTATGAAACTAATACCATTGTGAACAACTTTATACCTAGAATTTAAGGTAGGTGGAGGGACAGGATAGTGGTGTAACCCAAATGTCCTGAAGTCTGGAGGCACTGTCACAGGAGGACAGAATAGGATGGTTAGCCACTTGTAAAAGGAGAGCAGGTCTCTGCTCCCTGCAGCACTAAGTTGTCTGGCCCACAAAACACCCAACTAGTACTGTTTATCACACTTGTGCCCTTTCACCTAGGATGCCATTATAAATCACTTAGGGCAAGACATCCTGTCTCCTTCGTCCCTTATATTTTTGGTCTACCAGTTAACAGGTCCCATCATATTCAGGCATCAAGACTGCAGCCATTTTCCAAACACAGCAGTTTGCCTGGAAAAGCAATATATAAAGTTGAGGGAAATGATAATATTACTAGTGGCAATACATCATGTCACTCTCTATTCCTTACTTAGTTGTATCCACTGTCACTATATACATCTATACATTGCATTGTACCTTTCAAAACGTCTTTCCAATGAGATTTGCCTCCCATCTTTCATTATGATGAATGAGCATAAGATTCTTTTTGAAACTACTAAGAGTTACAAAGGGTAAAACTTTTGAGTCGGCTTCTGAAGAATTTTCAGAGAGACCAAAACAACAGGGAGGAGTAAGCCAATAGGAACGAAATTGGACAAGGACAGATGTGAATGCCTGTTGTGAGAGGAAATAACCCCTTGTTGTGATACAGGCTAGGGACTGTCTGACTCAGGGGCAGCTCTGGGGGAGAGGTCCAGGGCATTCTGGTAGCAGCAAGCTGAGCATGAGCTAGCTGTGTGTTCTGGCAAATATCAGTCACCCCCAGCGCCTTTTAAACAGTAATGTGGCTGGTCAGTCACTGGATGGGCTTCCCCCTCTGGTTGGCACTCTTTGACCACATCTGTATATTGCATTCAGTTTTGGGCCCCCCAGTACAAGAAAGACATCAATAAACCCGAGTCGGCTAAGCAGAGGGCCAGTGAGGTGGTGCAACTAGAACACTTGCCTGTGGAGGACCAGGGCCTGTTCAGCCTGGAGAAGGGGTTGCTCCAGTGGCACCTAGCAGTAGCCCCTAGTGTCTATGAGGGGCTGGAGGGGAGCTGAGCTTTTCTCAGCAGGACACAGAGC
Source organism: Pedionomus torquatus (assembly GCA_013398155.1). Lineage (NCBI taxonomy): Eukaryota > Metazoa > Chordata > Aves > Charadriiformes > Pedionomidae > Pedionomus > Pedionomus torquatus. Next base: position 5,822 of record VZRU01005165.1, on the reverse strand, counting down.
GGGGCAGAGGTGAGAGACACAAGAGACTGGGACTGGCCATAAAGTAACTTTTCCCCAGGGTGAAAGATGACCAGTGGCAGAGGTTCCCTCCCTCCTCAAGGAGCCTGGTCTGATCCAATGGCTGATGTTGATGTGAACAATAAGTTAGACCACATAGCTCCTGAACTCCCTCCCCACCAGTTATTTTCTGTTTCTGTTCTGTGATTTTCCTTGGATGCAAGAGACCTCAACCTGAAGTCAGTTTGTAAAAGAACTGAAAATATGTAAACAATGTTAAGCAGTGTGAACTTCATTTGGGGAGGAGATGTTAATAACAAGCTCATATAGTTGTGCTATTGCCATGTGCTTCTGCTCTAAAGCTTTCTCATAATTTGTTTATAACTTTCCAAGCCATTCTCTGTTCAGGCTTAGTTTTCCAAATGATTGCAATCACATGGTTCTTTCATTTTTGGGAATGATGTTAGGGAGAACTTTAGCCCGTCTTCACAACTTTTTCTTTAGAAAGGTGCCATTTGGAGCAATAGATCATGATAAGGCTGAGGACCAGTCCTTGCTTCACAGGTGTGCCTTCTTCTGCCATTGTAAAAATATTCCTAAATTTAGACAAGCTACAGAGCTGTTGAAAATCTGAGTTTCAGTCTGAGTTTTAGACTTGAGTCACCAAAATGGAACCTTACTGTGCAAGGTTGAGCAGTGTGTCCCTCTTGATATCTCCCCTCTCCATACTTCTTGCTTGGCCTTCCTCTGTGATCAGAGGCTGATCCCAGCCAGATGAGTAAGAAAACACGTGGAGTTAAAATCAAATTATTTTAGCTTCAAATAAGTTAAGGAGCCAGAAGGGGAAGAATAAAAAGTAGGACTGTAACATGGGTTTGGAATGATAAGGACAATAACTTAAGGACATTTGAAATAGCACCTGAAATAAGTAAATCCAAGTAAAATACCACAAGGGAGAAAGGGAGAAACTGAGAATTAAGGTCTTTACCAAATCCCCACAAATGCAGAGTTGCCTATTTTTTATATAGAAATGTTTAACACTAGCTATATTGAGTAATTTTGCTTTTATCTGGCTTTTTATCCATGTATACAGACTGAAAGTCTTTCCTGAAGTGAAATTCCACTGGAGTAAAAAGCTATTCAATAAAAGGCTGTGCTTGCTATTTAAAATTGCAATTTGGCACAAATATACTTTATTTAGGTGGCAGAGATATAATAGGATATTGAAATTACAGTAGCATAGCTATGAACATGTTGAATTCATGCAGGGTTTTTTAATATAATTTCCCCCTGTCAACATCTATTCCAGACGTTTTTATTGCTAAAGACAGTAGCAATTTAGATAAAATGTATTTTATGAATACTATCTATCCTACAGTCTTCTCTGTGAAATACTCACTGCATACAGAACTTTCCTTTAAAGACTTTGAATGCTGACATGAAAAGTGCTTTACTTTACAATAAAATGTGCAAATTGCATGCCCTTTTTGTGTGCACTGTATGCAAATTGGCTTGATTGAACTCATTTGAATGTCATATGCTGGGTGGGTGTGTAATGGCTAACAAGCTTTTTTTTATGTTCTTTTATGGATTTTTTTTTCAAAGTCTGTTCCAATGAAAACTCCTTTTCATATGTTTAAAAAGCTCTTCTAGAACATTTCATTATTGAAGAGTGAAGACAGAATCTTAGAAAGAAAAACAACTTAATAGAAACTGCTCCATGGTCTCCTCTCTCTTGGTTCTGTTCCTGCCTACCCTCCAGGTCAATTCTAATTCTGTCTCTCACAGCTTCCAGTCCTTGCAGACTGCACATTGTCCAATATATGGAGGCATCTTGCTCTGCAGAAGGTCCAGCATAAGAGAAGAGTTCTGTTACTGAACTGATAAAGTGAAAAACACTCTCATTTACAGTGATCAGGATCTGAAGACACTCACGACAGTGAAACTAGTTTATGTGAGAAAGGGATTAAGCTCCTGGGATCAAAAAAGAACTACTTTTAACTACTGTTTTGGTGGGATTTTTATGTGAGAAAAAAAAAAAAAAGGAGAAGAGGAGGAAAAGATGTTTTGAATCTAGCTCTGCTTTTCATGAGAATTTTTCAGTGTTCACGGGCACTTCAGGATCTGATGAAGGATGAAGTGCTGGTGGACATTATTTGGTAGATATCTGCAAAAATGTTTCTCTGGAGCCAAAAGAAAAGGTTGTTTTCTATGTGATAACCTGAGTGGAGAGAGAGTCTGGAGCAACTGATTATACTTTACAGGGGTTTTAGGTCAGAATGCAGATCATAGCTGGAATGGCTGGTTAAGACCTTGCCTCTGTTTGGAGAATTTCTCTAGCACCATAAACTTGACAGTCTACTGTGGATAAATGCACTTGCTAAGAGTACTTTTCTTTGCAGAACAGCTGGAATTGCCACTTCAGGATGGGAGCTACACCAGCATTCCATCTTTGCTGGTGGTGAGCCCTCAGACAGGAATGAAATACACTATTTTTAAAGTTGCAGGGAAAGTTTACCATGAAAACTTCCATGAAAATGAAACAAACAGACAAACAGTTACTGCTGCATTTTTCTCTCCTTAGGATTCTCAATAACAATAAAGGTTTTGGTATTTCTCCACTAATTAACCCAAATCTTTAAAAAATCTCTTTGCCTATGTCCACCAGTAATTTTTGACACTGATGGAAAGGTTTTTGGCACTGGGACAGTCAGCTGGAGGTGGCTACCCATTAACTGCAAATGTAAAAGGGATTTGGAGCAAACAAAGAACCCACAAAGGAGGAAGGAGAACTACGCGGAACTGATGAAGTGCTGAGTGCAAGGAGCCATTTGACCAGACAATGTTGAAATGGCAGATAGAGAGCTAGTAGCTGGAAAAGTGTGCTAATACAAACAGAACAGAATGAGAAATCATTCTCACTTCCAATAATGCTTTTACGCTATGCCAGCATTATGAAATGGCCTCAATTTGTGTAACACAATGCAATTTTGATTTCCAGCTACTAGACATTTTCATTTCATGAAAAAAGATGTTTTGTAAATATAAATTTGATTTTTGAGATTTTGTGGGGAAAACAGTTCTTAACTTGTGCCCACACCCCTACATAATATATACTGAAAGATGGTGCAGAGGATCTAGCCTTCTGCCTTTAAATTTATTTATTTTTATTTTGGGGGGGAGGGGGACAAGAGATCAAGCAAGAGAAAAGAAAGAAAGTTTCTATGTCGTACTAGGATATTTATATTTCTGACTTAGCTTGGAATGTAAAGAAGAGCTTCTGAGTGAAAAAAATATATGTATGAGGACTCAAGTTACAAGAGAACTATGTCAGAAACCTTTCTTTGGATGATGGTAGGTGCTTCAGGGTGCTCCTGCTTTGTTACTTTGTCTGAACCCTTCATTTCTTTGTAGTAAGGTGTCATTCCAACTTGCTTATTTTTTATCTCCTTTATTGCTTAATATGTTCATTTGAATGTGTTCTGGATTCTGGATAGAAATAAACTTTTCTCTCCTAAAAATCATCATCTGATCACTTCTATGAACATCTTAATTTTCTTCTTCTTTCTGTATGTTATAGTTAAAACCTTATAATTACGCTGTGAGTTATAAAAGCTAACTATGACATGTATTTTACAATCTGTGTGCATATTTGATATAGCATATTAAAGAGTGCAAGTTCAGGCTCTTAACAATAAGCCTGCAGGGACAAGAGGAGAAAGAAGGAAGGATGAAAAATCTTGATCTTGTAACAGAATGCTGTATTTTGATTAAAACTCTTGCAGAATTTGTCCCAAACTGAATGTTTTCTTAATCATGATCTCTGTCTTTCCAGTGAATTGATGACGGCTTTGTTGGTTTTATCCGTTTAATTTTAGAGTCCTTGTGTGTACTACAAAATATGCAAGGGCTTCCCTCCTCCTCCTCCCCACCCCCAAACCTATAAAGACAGTAATTGAGTTATTGGGACAGAGAAAAAAAGTTGACTTAGATTGCTTTGGTGTTTGGAACATTTTCAATCTAGGAAATGCACACTGGATTACAGATAGCTTAGCATAATTTAGTAGTAAGAGCATATGAAATCATTTATATTCTTCAAGGCTCTTGTTCTTACTTTCCTCTGGTCAGCAAAGAGAAAAAATGAAAGTTAATAATATCAACTTTGAAATAATGACTAAAAACATGAGCCCATTTGTATATTGTATCTGCTGTTCTGCTTGTGATTTCTAAATTAGAATCACTGTTCTCTGAGGTCCATATGTTACACAGTAGTTTACTAAAACTAACCCATGACCTTTTGATGAATGACTTCTATGCTATCTTTTGTCCTTTGATAACTCTGGGCTGCTTTTGTCTTTTACTTGGAGATATCAAGAGACAAATGCAAAACGTGTTTCTAAAAGGTCTTTGGGGATTTCCTTTGATTCAATTTCTTTTAACAGCGTGTAAGGGAATTGCCTGAGAGCACCTTCCATCACTAATACCACTTAGGATTAGTTTAGTCACCTCTGCTGTCAGAGTTACCTCACCTAGCAATGTAAATAGTACTGTGGATATTGGGGAATAGTAACTGATGGATAAAGATGTAATCTACTTTTGCTGAGGATTCCTTTCAAAGTATGAAAACCAGATAAAAAATGCCTGCTTTTTTCAAGCAATTGAACTGAGTTGCAATTGTGTCTTTCTTGTAACTCTTAATGGAAATTATGCTTATCACAAGGCACAAGCAAAAATTAATTTTTAAAAATCATTTATTTGTAAGATTATTATTGTTATTATTATTATTTTTTAACACTTGTGGAAAATATATCTCTTTTGAACATACTATTTGAAGCTTTTGAAAAATATTTTTATGTGAAACCCATTAAGGGAGACCGTAGAGGTTGAGAAAAAGATTTTAAATTGAGCAGTAACAAGGATTAAATAGACAAATAAAATTTAAGATATTATAGGTATTACTAATCATATTTCCAGTTTGCAGAGTGCTGTGGAAGTGTGAGTAAGCAGCCTTTCTCTCTCTGGTCAGTACTGCAGTGCTGGTAGAGCCAAGAACATGACCAAGCCCTCCTGACAGCCAAGCATTACTTCACAATGGTTCTCTTCTCAATTCTGCATGCACTCCACCCTGTAACAGCAGTATTCAGTGAAGAGGGTCAAACACCAAGCAGGCACTTCCAGAAAAATTCTCCTGGGCATTGTCCTCCACATACCTGTCTTTACATAACCACTTTGATAATTGTTTCCATAAATAAGATTGGGACCTCTTGTTTCCTTGCAAAAAGACACAAAAAAAACCCAAAACAAACCAAAATAAAACCCAAAAATGAAGCAAAAGAGGCAAAAATACAGTTTCCGAAAACACTATAAATTCTGTTAATGGGACTTAGACCAATCTACACTGTATGTACCATGCTGGTACATATGAGCTCTTTACTTAGAGGCCTCTTTACTTAGACCTGTTCTGATATCCCCTGAATGTTCACAAAGTGTTGTAACACAAATCTCATAGCTGTTCTTTTTTAACATAGTTCTCATCAGTTCACTGTCCTGATTGAAAGCTTTTTTCATTTTCAGTTAATGTGATTCACTTTGTAGCCACATGTTGTGGGAGCTGGACAAGAAGAAAACAGCAAGAACTAGCTGAGGAGAGCAGATGGGAGTGCATAGCTTTTCCTTTAGTCTGCAGTTCTGTCTTAGACCAGCTTAAGCCATCTGTGAACCCACACACTTAAAAATATCTTGTTGTCTTGTTCCTTTAAATGTCTTGCCTGTTCTTACATGAAAGCCTTTCTGCCGTGGTTTCAGCCAAATCCACCAAAACCTGA
>VZRU01005164.1:65471-95672 GCA_013398155.1 Pedionomus torquatus | reverse complement strand
TTTTTTTTTTTTTTTTTTTTTTCCTAATGACTTCCATGTTTCATTGCTCTGTAAACTTAGATGAAACTCTCAGGGTCTAGTATTTATATCAGATTTGTTTAGCTAGCCAATTAATTTTATGTTTTGATATTCAGGAAAGCAGTTCCTTTAAAATTCCAATTAATGTGAACTGAACACTGTATGCTATCTTTTAGATCAAAGTGGCTTTTTTATACCCAGTTTCAGAGGTTGTGCAGCTGCTCTGCTCTGGTCTTATTGTGTGACATGTGAAAACATGTGGGTCTGGACAATGTTTTCAGAGCACCACAATAATTTCACATTTTAATGAAACATTTCACAAAAACAATTGGCATGCACATGAGTCTATAACTGATATATGAGCCTGAATTGTACCCCAAAGAGCTTTGCTAATGAAACACATGAAATGAATAAAATAATAGACCTGAAAAGAACAGAAGAACAGAAGCAAGATCTGTTTATATAGTTTATTGGCACCTTAAGTAAAACACTCACAGACATATTATTTCACAGGCTTTATTGGCAGAGCTCAACAGACATGAGAAGTGAAATGAAATAACCCTGTTATCATTGCAGGTTGACATTAAAAAAAAAATCATAGAATCATAGAATCATTTAGGTTGGAAAAGACTTTTAAGATCATTGAGTTCAAGCATTAACCCAGCACTGCCAAGTCTACCATTAATCCATGTCATTAAGCACTACATCTACACATCTTTTAAATACCTCCAGGGAAGGTGATTCAACCACTTCTCTAGGCATCCTGTTCCAATGTTTTACAACGCTTGTAGTGAAGAGAATTTTCCTAATATCTAATTTAACACATGAATATATTTCTGAGAATAATCCAATAACTGCTTTTAAAGTCTTTGTTGAATGCCATAGTAGGGGTCAGAAATCAGAAGAATTTCAGTGACGGGTGTGTATCAGTGAATTGTGTTGCTCCTTGCCAAACAATAACAAAGGTCATGTATTTCCCTTTTTAAAAATCTCCCAATATCCATCTTGTAGTTCTTGGGCAGAAAGGCTGAGGCCACAAGGTACTTGTTAAAGGAAACAGAAAGATTTTTACAAACAGTGATATTTCCAGATTTTTTAAAAAAATAATTTCCAGTTCTAGATTTAACTTTCAAAGTGGTCTTCCAAATTGACCGTAAGAAGAAAGTTGCAAAAGGGTATGCCCTTTGATAATAAACTCAGAAGTTCTGAGAGTAACTATTATATTGTTTTCTGGGTTATACTTATTCCACTAATTCTATCTTGAATTTTTTCATGACAATACATTGGGTAATATTTAAAAAGAAAATTGCAGACTTGCTTACAAAGGGAGGGAATATTTATATACCAAATCAGTAGCAGGGAATTGATGACTCAAATGCTATTAAATGATCTTACATTTTTAACCAAAATTGCTGACAATTTCATTAAATATGAAACATTAAATTAAATGGATTCAGAATCTTAAAGATCTTCTGTAGCAATTATCCTTAATCTATAACATAATTGGACAATCATAAGTTATGCTCAGGGATAGCTCTGTTTTCTCATAAAGATGACCCTTTATTCAACTCATAAAGCATTAAAATTTGTTAAAACTCTATACAGGTATGTATTAATTTACCCTAATTTATTTAATAGGAACTGAAACCATACTATTACTTTTGCTGCATACAAAACCATATGTCGTGTTGAGCCATTTGCAGTCTAAAATTAGACATAAAATTCACTAATTACAGCAGATGGAGGAATTGTAGGAGAAAGGATAACATGATTCACAGCTGAGATTGTAGGACGGGCATCCTGTTTCTTTTCTCCATGATATTGTTACCTTTTCTTTCCTACCTTTTATGGTTTGAGGGCTTTAGTTTGTTTCCTTGTTTGGGTTTTCTTTCTTTGCTTTTCTTTTTTCCCTTTTGGCATTCTTATAGTCAAAGAAACAAAGGAAGTAGCCATAAATGATGTCCTATAAAAATGGAATAATGTCTCTTATGATGATCATATGGTAGACACAGCCATAACGTAAGTCATATACTGGTACAAGTTTTATAATATTAGACTATATCTGCAGAAGAGGAAACAAAGGGTCAAAACCAACCTTTTCCTAATGTCTTCCAAGAAATCTTTTCCTAAGATCTGTCTTGGTTATAAGATTACTGAATATTTCATAGGACATAGTTCTAATTAAATCTTTCAATAAATAATATGATTAAAATTTAAAATAGTGGCCAGAAACTGTAGAATGGTTTGGAAAAAAAAACATTAAATACAATTATAAGAATTAAAAATACCTCTTTACTTCCTCATAAATAGTCTGGAAAAGTGGGAAACAAAAAAGTTCTGTCAAGATGACAGAAGGGTTATTAGGGTTATTATTTAAATTCTTAAGATGAACTTGAGCAATATCATCATGTTGCAAAAAAAGACATTCACAGTACCTGTATGTATAAACAATAATACATTTCCATATAAGGTGAATTCACTTTTCCACTCTCGTTAGCATTAGTGATGTCTCAACTGTATCCACTTTTAGAGGAATTTGGCAGTGAATATTACAAAGGATGCAAACCAGCCAGATACAGTCTAAGAATATCAAGAATAATGAAAGTTCCAAGAACAAATACACAGAGAAAAAAGATTAACCTATTGGTACTAGTTTATGAAAGGGAAAACTGGGAAAAGACACAATAACAACATTTAAATACACAAAAGATACTATAAAGAAAAATTATGCTTGTGATAGGGAAAATGAAGAATAATGGGCTTAATTTATAACAGATTTGAACAAGGTCAGAAACTAGAAAAAAGAAACCTCTATAAAAACATTATATAGATTTTATGGGATCCTAGTTATAGTGAAATATTGAAAAGGCTTAGGGAAGTTGTGATGTGGCCATCATTGACTGCTTTGCAAAATATTAGAGAATCTCTCTCAGGAATGAAATTCATTACATTCAGTCATGGATTAGGAAGGGAACAAATGACATTTCAGCCTTCTTTCTGTAATACTATGATTCCTTTGTGGTTTTCCACACAAAAAAAACCTTGCTTGAATACATATTTGAATACTCATCAAGAAAATGCTTTTAAGTAATCAGAGTAGGTTTCAGGAGTGAAATGAATTTTCACAAAATGCAATAAAAAATGTTCAGAGACTTATGATTGCAAGATAATAAAACTCTGTAAGAAATCAAAACACTTCAACCACTTCTTTATTTTAATCTTTCAGAGGATTCTGGGACCATTCAGTGAGCTGCTTTAACTGATTATTCCCAGAGTTCATTTTGTGTATAATAAAGTACAGCATAGAAAAGCATAAAAGTATTATCATTAGCCATTAGTCTCAATTCATATTCAGAAGTCTCATGTGAAATTTGCAAATCATCTCAAGTCCATTTTAGAGTGTCTGAAGCTATTTGCCCATGCATCATTAACCATTAATTGAAACTGGGTTGCTCACTTAATAGGACTACTATTTATAACTCATTTAGTATTTAGAACAGTTTAGAGGTGAAATTTTCATCCTATAGTCATCACTAGTAGTTGTGCATTGGTCATCACTGTTGGAAGATCACTTAAAAGCTTCTACAGTACTATTAATAGTAGTGTACCGCATATATACTAAATGTTAAGTTTTGTGGGTAGTGTCCTAAATAATAACAAGGCCCCTTCTACAGGTCAGCTAACAGAAGGGAGTGTGCTTGCACTAGTAAGCCACAAACCATGGCAAGGTAAGAAGTGCTAGCCAGACAGGAGTCGTGGGGGGAAGGTAAGAAGTGCATACTATGCAAATAGACACTAAGGGACAAAGGGAAAAGATAACGAGGAGAAACAAGCGGTGCTTAGTTTTATTGTGGGCAGCTGAATGCCTGCTTGTGTGGTGATTGATTGACAGTTTGTTGCTGAACCAAGATAACATGCGGTGGTGACCAATCAGTATGTACCACAGGAACCATGGATGGGCAAAAGGACCAATCTGTTTAAAACACGCAGCCTATGTGAACGAATATAAGCAAATGGCTACACACAGTAAATCGACATTCTGCTTGCATCGAGCTGCGTCCCGTCTCTCAATCGCGGCAAAGTTTTATTTTTTTTTCAGTTATTTATTATTTTTTTTTTAAAGAATCCTGGGCATATTTCATTTTAGAGATATTGACTTAAATCAATAACTTATCTATATATTTTCAGTTTTTCCTAATAATCTCTTTCTTACTTACCTATAGTGATAAAGTTTTGTTATAATCTCTTAAAATTATCTTGTTTCAGATTAATAGGGGTTTTAAAGTTAATGATTACATCACTACATTCTTACATGGAAGAAACAATTTTCTATCCAAAGCAATCATTTCTATTTATTCTTTTAAATCTATAATAGCAATTATGAAAACTAGTGTGGATTTTTCTCTCCAGAACTTCTTAAAGGAACATACACTCCACAGGAGAAAACATCACAGCAGCATAGAATCATTTAGGTTGGAAAAGACCTTCAAGATCATCAAGTTCAAGAAACAATAAAAAAAAACAACAACAGTTTATTTAATTTGTGCAACTCCACTGCATTTTCTGTCTTGCTCATCTATAAAATGTATTACTTTTAGAAATACTCAAACTTTCTCCACTAACTTGTAGGAAATAAAATGTTAAAATAGTCCATAGTCACAAAACAAATTATTTCATTTGTTAATATAAAATAAAAATGCATACCTTAGTATAGATACTTGTATGCAGTTAAAATCAATATACACAAGTACCTTCCTTGGTAAGATGAAACCAGACTCGTCAGTTGTGTCCAACAAAAGGGCAACCAGCAACAAGAACAAACTAAAGTACAGGATTTAATTTTTTTTTTTTTTTTTTTTTTTTTTNTTTTTTTTTTTTTTTTTTTTTTACTGTGCAGGTTGTCCAGAGATGTTGTACATTTGCACCCTTGGTGAAATTCAGATCCTGACCGGACTCAGAGCAGAGTCTTGCTCTGGCTGCCCTGTTTGAACAGAGGGTTGGACATCTCCATAGCTCCCTTAACCCTGAATTATTCTTTGATTCTGTGAAATTTATGCAAACTAATTTGAAGGACAAGTTGTATTAACTTTAAAAAGTATTTGTTTTGAGAGAATTTGTACTCTGCCTAAACCTTACTATTTTATTCTCTTTTGTGCCCTGGGAATGTTAGGTTTATTATATTACTCTTTAAAATTGCTTTTATTAACACAAACACCCCATTTTTTTCTAAATTTAAAGAGTAAGAAAATTTGTGACAATAAAATATTAACTTGATTAATAAATCAGAGTGGAAAAAGTGGTAGAAGTCATAGTCACATTTTGAACTGCAGCTTTGTGATTGAACAACATGATCTTTCACATTCACAGTCATGATCTGTGTTTAATCTGTAGTCTTCTAGGATGCTAATTTGGCCAATACTCCATACTAGGGAACCATTTCAAAATCTTAAAGGATATGAACTGTAAAACTTCCTTTGCTATTGAGACAGAATTTAATATAGAATTCAGTATGCTGAAAACTTCTTTATAGACTGGGAATGGCACTTATAGTATTATTGGCAAAATGTCTGCCTACAAGTTAGAGACATTGGACCTGATGCCTGTATAAGTTTATATCATTAAATCAGTCCTTGACAAGACACTAAGTAGGTCACAAGGCAGTAGAGGATGAAATGCAAGCTTTGTAGCTAATTCAGGGCCTCTGACACTCTGACACAGGGTCTGCTGCACCAAGCTGCTCTCCCTGGACCCAGACGGAGATGGGAAAAATAGTGCCTTTATTCATGTGAGAAATAACTGTGTTCATCTATAGTTCCTGAGACCTGTGGAAAAATTCTAGCCTCCACCAGGATGAACTGCACATGAGCTTGCAAAAAGTTAGTTTAGGTCTTTTAGCCCAGTTCCTACAGCTCATTTTTACTACACTGCTTAGTAGCTATTCAGCACTCAGTAATTAATTTGTTAGGAGGGTGGTTAGATCTTTCACTCAAATTTGGGGAAGGAAGTACTAAGAGAGAAAATCACTTAGGTGCACCCAGTGAATAAAGTGTGATGAGCAATAACTTAAAAAAAATTAAAAAAGTCGGAGTGACAGGAAATGTAATTAATTGCATTTCAAAAAAAAGCAGTTATAAGATAGGAAATGAGGCCAATTCCTAGAACAGAAAGATGAGTCAAACTTTGGAATTAGCTCTTTGCATTAACTGTATAGTGAGTTTAACTCATTCAGTTTAAATTATATACTTTAAACCATATAAATTCAAGAGAGATAAATCTTCTCGATGTTTATTGACAAGTTGGATGGCCATAACATCTTCATGTCTATTACTGAGATAATTTATAAGGGGTTTGTTTTATTTTGGGGGTGTTTTTTTGGTTTGTTTGGGTTTTTTACTATATTTTTTTTTAAGTAAAAAGACTGGTCAGGGAAAAACAAATTGCTATTGTAAGTGTCCCAGATGTCCTCTTTTTACTGACAGCTCAGAAGGTCCAAAATCAACAGCAGAGAATTAAAGTTACAACTCTTAAGAATAAACTATTGTATATGCACAAGTCCTAATTTATCTGAACTAAAAACTACTTTTTCTTTATTAAAAGATGTTTTTCAAAATATAGGAATGAATAATGCATTTTATTATCTTAATAAGTACATTTCTATTTCACAACATCATTTAAAAAAATTCAGAAAACTTAAAAACTTCAGGGCAAATAAAGCATAAGTAAGACAGTACATTGACTAATAAGACTACTTAGGGTGAGTAATTTTCTGCTTTGATATGCCAAATATTAGGTAAACATTCTGATTCAGAAAAGACACCATACATATTGCTTTCAGCTTAGAATTTAAAAAAATCACATCTCTCAGAGTTAATATCTGGAGCTATTTTTGGATGCCACTTCTTTCTTATTCTTCCAAAGGACATTATACCTACTTTTTACATGTCTGTATTTAGAACCCAAAGAAAATATTAAAGTACTTCTATGAATCACCAGAACTAGAAAGACCTTTTGACAGAGTTCTGGAGCAGATACCTCAATCTAATGATTCACTACTTCTTCCTTAACCCCAAATGCAGTATTCCAGGAGAAAGGGACTAAAAGGAGATGAAGGATATTTAAAAAAAAAAAAAAAAAAAAAAAGAAAAAAAAAAAACAAAGAGAAGAAATCAAGCAAAGATTCTGCCTTTCTTCTATAATTCTAGGTGTTAACAAGCACTATCGTTTTCTGTTCATTTTGTGATCCTGAATTTTCCATTCATTGAAGTAATTAGATTCTCAGTAAATTAGCTTAGTTTGTTTCTATTTCATGTTTGATCAATTAACAGGTACCATGTATTTCTACATATTTTGATAGCATCCAGAACAATATGGTCAAGTAATAATTGACCCTTATACATAATGCTAAAATAAATAATAATAATAAAAACGCAAATAAACAAAATGTGGTTATTTATGTGCTGTGTTATTTTCTGGATGTGTGTGATGTCTATCCATCTTCTGCTGCTGGAGCATTATGATGATGGTAAGATTTTACTGCAAATTACTTCAGCTACTTCTGTGCTGTTAGCAGCACTGTGGGTCTTTTCTCAAATCTGTATAATTACATACCATGAGTATCGAAAACTCATAGTAAATTCCTGCTTGGAAAGGTTGAGATTGCTTTACTTTGTTAACAGCTATCAGTCTTTAGTATCATTCATGAATGGTATTTTGACTAAAACACACCTACCCTGTAGGTAGGTGCTTTGACTAAAGCACACCTACTCTGAAGCAGGGCTTTATATTTTTTGATAGGCACTATAAAAACTTGCACTAATCTGTTCCAGTTGAAACCAATTAGGCAACTAGATCAAACCATTTTTCAGTAAAAAACCAAGCCCTGCATTTCCAATGATCCTATTATTGAAGCAGATAAAATATACTATTGTAAGATCAATGAGCATTTAGATGACTATATTCTTATAAGCTAAAGAAGACAATCAGTATGATAATTAGAGCATGTTAAATACTCTCCACTACCAACAAAAAACGCAAATATTAAAATATAAATTAACAGCAGTTACTGCTCAATATTGCATGACTTTTCCATTAAGTGTAATATGAGAACTTGTTAAATTATAGAAAATGAGAATAATGAAGCTGGAATATTAAGGAAGCTTACGTTTCCAGCCTGGCTGTGGAGGGAATCATTAGAAAGATTCCTGAGGATGTGATACTGTTCATCCACATTAGGCATATTTGTGTAGTGCATTGGGGAAATCTTTATGAATTATTTTATTTTCACTAGGTAGAACAAGACTTGGTATTCTGACTCAGCTGGAAGCAGTATAGCAACCTTTTCTGAATAATGGATCTGCTGCAGAATAGCTAACACAATCTCATCCCTTTCTTTGAGAAACAAAGATTGAAGTTGGGTATAATGGTTTTTTTCCTCAGAAAAAAAACAAGCAGCAAAACCAGCTAATAATATTCTGAGACTTGAAAAGGTCTAAAACTAAAGGTTGGAGCCTCTTAGAGCCTGAGGACTGAAACCAGCACAAGAAAAAAAGCCTTAGGAGAAGTGTGCAACTGAGTTTTAAAGTATATTCTGAGGAGCATAGACAATCTTATCAAAATAGTGACATACCTGCTACTATCAGCTACAGCTACAGATAAAGAAATATTAACTTTTAATGAGTTAGGTGTTTGGGTCATTTTTTTAAACAATAGACATTCCTACATATTCTAGAAGTGTTTCACAAAGGATTAAATAATTTTCCAATGATTTCAACAAGTCTTTGATTATGATCACTGACATATTAACCTGGGCACTAGTAGTATGATACAAAATATACCCATGACTGGCACAATGTAACCTGAACTGGCATTTTGCAAAGACCTTAAAATACGAACACTTAAACACCCATAATAAATACTTATAAAGGAATTCTTCTAATTTGACAACAAAACCTGCAGTTTGAGCTTTCATTGCATCACATTATCATTTTTAAATATAATTGTATTTTCTAGTGCTTCAATATTCTCAGCTAGCTACTCAGACTTCATTAAGTTAAAAGATGTAAAACATCTACAGTTCTGTCTGTGTGGATTTTAGTGCTTTATGTATACTATAAGTGTACTTAAAGTCCCATAATTGCAGAAGTTATGGAACTGAAATTTTTAACAAACATTTTCTTGCTTTTAGATGACAGCAGAATTCGTGTCAGAATTGGATTTTTCAAGTTGTTTTCAAGTTGTCATGAATATTTGTTTGAGTTGGATAAGAGAGAGGAAAGGGAGGTGTGGGTATTGTTTATGTTCTGTTTGGTTGTGCATTTGTTTGCTTTGTCCCCCCCCCCACTGTAGGCACTGTTCCAATTTCTCCAGAAAAAATACCCACTTCAGATGGGCTCTTCCATAGGAGCAGAACAAATCTTCATGCTATATGAGCTGGCTTGACCACAGAGGAGTGGAAACAGGAACTAAAGCACTTTGACACAAAATCCAATTCTCAAAATTAATCAGGACAGACCTTAGAGAAGAAATTATTAAATTATTTGTAGATCTAAGGTGTTAAGAAGAGTAAATAAACAAAGACTTTTTATAAACATCAGTTCAGCCTTGTCATATTGAAATTAAAATTAATATGACTGGAATGATGAAGGATTGATGAATTAAAATTGTATCTATACTGACATATTAAAAAATACTTTTATGATAGAACATTGTAATATACCCCAAAAGGGAAAGCAATAACAATTAATACCAAAAAATCCCCCCAAACCCAAATTCCATAATTTCCATAAGAGAAAGTGACATATTGAAAATTTTCAGCAATACAGTTAAGGACAGCTATCATGGATTGACCCTGGCCAGCAGCTAAGCTTCACACAGCTGCTGGCTTATTTCCTCACCCCAGCAGGGTAGTAGAGAGAATAGGAAGAGCAAAGGAGAGAATACTTGTCGGCCAAGATAAACACAGCTTAATAAATAAAGGAACAAGGAAGAAAACCAAAACAAAAAGACCCAAGTGATGCAAGGGCAATTACTAACAACTTTCCACAAGAAAACTGACTCCCAGCCAGTGTCCCAGCAATGGCTGTCTTCCCAAAGAAACACTTTCTCCTAATTGTTATTGCTGAGCGTGATGTTATATGTCATAGAATACCCTTTTAATCAACTGAGATTGCTGTCCTGGTTACGTTCCCTCCCAGCTTCTTAGTCACTTCCACTCTATTCTCTTTGGGGTGGGGCATGAGAAATAGAGAAAACCTTGACACAAAACACTGACATGCAAATAGTGCTCAGCCATAGCCAAATCACTGGTGTGTTATCAACACTATTTTAGTCACATATATAAACCCAGGAGCATACGGTCTGTTGTGAAAAAAATTAACTCCATCCCATCCAGATCCACTGCAATAAGAAAAGCAAAATTTAATATATACCAAAAAGAAGAGTCTCAAGATACGCATTGGTCTGTTATTGAATACCAATGACAAAAGAATTTTGGAAGTTCTAGTAATGGAAAATATTGGGTCACTGATGGATTTTTGGTATGTCTGGAAACATTGCCAAATTTCTAGAGGAATGAAAGGTGGCTAGGTAATACATGTTACTGTCCAAACCTTATAATAAGCAATAATTGAGCACAATGTATATATGTGGAACTAATAATTTATTATTAGCCTGATTAATATCTTAGGAACTTAATGGAAATATGAGAGTTATTCGTAGTCCAGTCACAGGAACATTATGAAAATTTGCAGCACAATTGCTACTAAAATTAACTAGGAGCTGCCCTTGTTCTCCAAAGTTATGCCTAACCTTCACACATTCCTCTGGAGCTAAGGTTGACAGTGTCAGTCCTCTAACAGAGAGCTGGGGGTGATACATGGAGTTGCCAGCATCTTACCCTCTCCACTGGGAGGGGCATGATCGTTGGGGGAACCTTCCCCTCCAGATGTGGCTGTGCTTGATTTTATTTTTATAAATTTTCTTATAAACCCTTCTGGGCTGCCATCTTCAGCCCTTCCAGACCTACACTCACAGAGAGACATGTTTTTTCAGACAGTGACTGCTGGAGCATGGCATCCCCTCCCTAGTGGAGCCACTCCAGAGATGAAGCTAGAGCAGGAGAGACAGCAGTACTGCCTGACTGCACGGGTTAAACCATGATCAGGTCATGGAGAGGCTGAGCCCCTGCACAGCTGGGTCAGCGCATATCCAGGCCTCCCTCTGCTGAGGGCAGAAATCTTATTTACTGGGCTACAGAAAAACTATGTGGGAGTTTAATCATGTTAAATGTTGTGGGTTAAATGTATACATGTGTCTACATTCAGCTAAGATTTTGTTTTTCTGTCAGCTGGAACCTAGATAACGATTCACAGCTGTGTTCTCATAGAAAACAATGCAGTTGACTCTAAATAAATGTTTTTTCCTCACTTCTTTTACACTTCATTCCAAACTTTCATTCATCAACTCAAAACCAAAAATCATATCCTTTACTAACAGCTGATTAAAGGATAGAATGTGCTTTACTCTTGCTTTCACTACATACAGTCTAATAGCTCTTTAATTTCAATCATTATGCCACTTTAATGGAATTGTTTGTGCAAAATAAATTAATATTACAAACCATTGACCATTTAGATAGGATATCCCTTTCTACTTGAGAGGAGTGAAAGATGCCTGTGGGAAGCTATAGGCCAATCAAACAAGCTAATCTTTTGAACAATTTTATAGTTGATAAGCAAAATCTGCTCTGCTTAAATTTAAACCAAAGATTTATATTTATATTTGAGTTATTTTAGCCTTCACATGCTTCCACAGATGGTTTCATCATAGACTTCTCATTTCTAGTTTTTAAATATTAGCCAATTATACATAGACAAGCCTGTATGACCAAATGGAGTGTGTCCAATTCTACCAGATGCGCTGGCTTATGTTGCTGAGAGGCCAACATATAGAATTTTCAAAATTTAATGGAAATTGGGGAAGTTTTATGCTGACTAGAAAAGGGCAAATGTCACTTCAGTCTTCAAGAGGGAGCATCCAGATAAAGGTCTCACATTCATCCCTGGGAATATTATAGAGCAAATCCTATCAGAAGCTATTTCTAAACACATGAAAGACAGCAAGGTAACTGGAAGCAGCTAGCATGCATTTTCCAAGGGTAATTTATAACCAGTCAGCTTAACTGCTTTCTGTGACAAAGTGATTATTGCTGTGAACAGGGAGAGAGGAGTGGATGCTGCATATCTGGACACGAGGAAGGTCTTTGACACAGTTCATCATGGTTTCCTTATCACTGAATTTTTGATCTATGGAGTGGATATGTGGACAGTAAGGTGTGTGGGAAATTGGCTGGACTGTTGGACTCAAAGACATGTGAATAGTAGTAGAAAGTTCAGTTACTAAAAGTAGCTAGCAGAGTCCTTCAGGAATAAGTACTTCAACCATATTAATGTCTTTATTAACAACCTGGATGGTGGGAGAGAGTCAAATTTGCAGATGACTCCAAACAATGAGAAGAGTACTTACCTGTTAGATACAGGAGGGAGAAATGGGCTAACAGGAATCTCAGGAAGTTCAATAAAAGGAAATGTAAAAAAATCTAAACCTGGGGAACAATAAACCCATAAATTAAAACATGCTGAGTTCTAAAAAGATGGAAACCTGGTGAACACTAAGCAGACCACAAACCAACAGTGCATCCTTGCTGCAAAGGCCAGTTGCTTTGCAGACTGTACAAACAAGACTGTAGCCCAGCAGATTGAGAAAAGTCTTCCTTGTCCTCTTTTCATCACTGGCAAGATCATGACTACAGCACTGCATTTTTCACTCCCCATTAGAAGACGTGGACACCCTGGAGTTGGTTCAGCACAGGACACCACAATTGTCATAGCGCTGGTGCACGTAAAAGAAAATCAGGGAAGCTGAAAGACCTGGGTTGATTCAGCTTGGAGACAAGAAGGTTGAAGGGGAGACTTTATTACTGTCTGCAGCTACCTGATCTGAGGATACAGAGATCATGAAGCCAGACACCTCTTTCAAGTGCCCAATGATGACGTGAGAGGCCAAGGACACAAGTTAGAACACAGAAAATTCTGATTAGATATTGGCATTTTTTACCATGTAGATGGCCAAACCCTGAAACAAATTGCCAAAAAGGAGTGGAGTGTTGATCCCTGGAGGTGTTCAAGCCTTGACTGGATACAGCCTTGCACATCCTGACCTTATTAATCCTGCTTTGAGCAGGATCTAGGACTAGATTAAAAGAGCTCCCTTCTGGCCTGAATGTTTTCTGATTCTGTGATTCCATAATAATCTTTTACTGCTTACTGAAAATGGTAGTTGTTTCATTGTTTTGACCAAAATACTCTGAGTAGCAAGGAAAACCATATCTATTTCCCCAACTCATCTATCGGGACTTCATTTATTTTAACAGCTCTAGAGACTAGTAGTCTCTAGAGCTGTCTCTTTAAAGTCTAGCTAAGTCTAATTTTAGATGAAACCTTATTGCCACAAACTATGGGTTAGAATGTATATTTAGGAACCATTAATATGGTTTAGGAATTTTCATTTAAAGTTAATTAGATGTGTTGATTAAAAAACACTGAAACAAAACCCAGAACTTGACCATCTTAGGAACAATGCTATCTTACTAGGCTGCAAAAATTGGGCTTTTGATTTCTTCCTTGCCTATGTTTTTTCATTTGCTATTGCCAATCTAGGAGGAAGGATGGAGACACAAAAACTGTCAGGTTTTTTTACAGTCTGGTAACTAAGGCATTTTCCAGCTAAATAGGCAATATGAGTATCGACTCTTATAGACAGAGGACCTTGATATCCCATGCTCTATAGAAATTATCTATGACATCCTTATTGCCTCTGTATGCTTTTCACAGTCTGTACAATTAAAATAACAAAATCAAACATACAGAAAGGCAAAACCAAAAACTTATTCAAAATCTCTATGTCAGTTGCTTTTGTAAGGGTGGAAAATGTGTGAATAGAAGGAATTCTGAATGCCAGACAGAGGATCTGAATGCTTTTTCATTTTAGCAAAATCTTTTCTTTTAATAATTCATGTATCTTGATTTCACTGCCAGCATTTAAAGCTCAAATAGAAGCTAGAAAGCAATAAAACTAGAGTTTTAAAAGGTGTGGGATACAGTTATTTAATGATGCTCATACAAAATCATAAAAGATATTCTATCACTAGCATGAGAATAAATTACAACCAAAAATATCTTACGCCCCTGTGAATTAATATTCTGGTTTTGCCCATCAATAGTTCATCTAGTTCTTGTGGCTACTACATAGTGTGAGCTCTGTGTCCTCGATCTGAACAGAGTAGAATTTCTGCCCTAATTTTGACAAACACTTGTAACATTTCTAGATCAAAAAATCTTTAGGCATATACAGAAGCTGTAACTGGAAGGACTCCTGTTCCATTGTTTAATTTTATTTTGCGTTGTTTTAGAAAGCACTGATGTCTGGAGGCATGTTACATTCTGACACTGTAGCACTACAAGGAAATGCTGCAATAATACCTGGAAAAACATGTCTTTTGTAAGTCAAAACAAACATACCATTATTTCAGGTAGTTTGAGTTCTGATTGAATTCCTTGCTCTCATGGAATTGGATAGCTGACAGTGTCAGCTGTTCAGACCTTAGCTGAGGAGAATCAAAACCAAAACCCAGCATGAATTGATAATTCATAGCAGAAGAGTCAAACAAAAATATAGACAATGCCGTCTGAATACTGACAGCACATCAGCATGTAATCTCAAGCAACAAAGCACCAATCTGTTGGTTGACAGAGCATCATAGGCTCACAAGTTAGTATTGAACACAACTGCAGTCAGGTGAGTTATTCCCTGAAATTAGGGAGTAAGCTTGAAAGGAAGTTTAATGATTATTTTTTCTTTTCAGTAAGTTAACAGTTTTGGATATGATGTATATCATAGAATAGAATCATAGAATCACAGACTTGTCTAGCTTGGAAGGGACTTTCAGATCTAATCCAACCATCAACCTAACTCTGATAAAAAAACAGCACAAAACCATGTCACTAAGCATTATGTCAATCCATCTTTTAAATAGCTCCAGGTATGGTGTCTTGACCACTTCCCTGGGCAGCCCATTCCAATGCTTAATAACCCTTTCAGTGCAAAAGCTTTTCCTGATACCCAATCTGAACCTCCCTTTGTGAACGTTGGGGCCATTTCCTCTTGTCCTATCACCTGTGACTTGGGAGAAGAGACTCCTCCAGGCATGGGTCATCCATAACTTCTCTGGACAACCTGTTCCAGTGCCTCACCACCCTCACAGTAAAGAATTTCTTCCTGATATCTAATCTAAATCTATCCTCTTTCAGTTTAAAACCATTACCCCTTGTCCTGTCACTCTACTCCCTGATGAAAAGCTCCTCCCCATCTCTCTTGTAATCCCCCCTTAGGTACTGTAAAGCTGCTCTAAGGTCTCTTTGGAGCCTTCTCAAGACTGAGCAACCCCAACTCTCTCAGCCTGGCCTCATGGCCAGGTGCTCCAGATTCATTCCACATAGCTTTTGGCACCTTCCTGAGCAGCCTAATCTGGGCACAAAATTGTCACAAGATACTTCTTTACTTAACAGAATGACACCTCAAGATAAAAATTCAAATGAGTTAAGATCTGAATCATTCTGTGGAGAGCCTATTTCCCTCCAAAAAGTACAGGAGTCTTGAGTGGCTATGCTCCTAACTCAAATATCCCACTTTGAAGACTAATGTGAGGTTGAATAAATCCAGATTTTTTACTTTAATTAAATGGAAGGTCAAAACCCTTCAGACCCATGGTAAGTTAATTAGGCAAGTACTAACAGAATTACATAAAAGCATAAGCACTGTATCCTGTCTTTTTGGTGCTACACAAGAAAATAAGAATTTAATATTCTGTTTGCAAAAAAATAAACTAAATTTATAAATATATCCACACCTCCTGCAGAGAAAATAAATTGACAAGGTGGTCTAAGAAGTAATAAAGCAATGTTTCCCTGAGCAGGCAACCAGAGTAAAAATCTCTCTCCCAAAGATATGAAGTGTTGTAAGGGGATTTTTTCACTACTTCTATCAGACTAGAAGATGTGGATATCAAAGAACAAAAGATCCCATATTGGCTGGTTGGTTGCATTGATTGATTTATATATGCACAGCAGTGCTAGGGCTGCTCTAAAGATCAGAGATACCTATCTCCCATATTACCTGCCTGAAAGTTAAGTTACAGAGAGCGATTTATCACATTCTGAAGTAGTCTCCTGGTCTTCCTTACTGAAGCACACTCTTTTTCAGGCATATTTTGCTGTGCACAAAGAGACTCTGAGAGCAAGATGCACATTCTCCTGAGCACCTAGAAACTATTTACTGGCTAACAGGTATATCTGAGAGATAGTACTTGCAAGATGCTGGGCTAAGCATCAATATTTCACCAACCTAGCCTATTGCTAACTTGGGTCTCATCAGTCGTCTGGGGAATAGCTGACTTTCACAGCTCCTCGGAATGGCCTAATCCTTGATATTGCCAAGCTGTGATTCCTCATGTCCTTGCTCCTTTTTTTTTTTTTTTTTTTTTAAATGTAGGTTTTTATGCATTTTTGTGTGTCAGTGTTTCACTTCTAGATCCCTGAGCTGCTATTACCATCTCACCCTTCTGTTTCTATGGTTTCACTCTACTTATTTTTCCTAGCTTTACATTCCATAGTCTCTCACAGTTCAGCACCAATGTTTGGCATAAAAATGGGCAAAGGTGGCACAGCTGTTCTGCAAAGAACTGAGCTTTGATTTACAGATAGCCCTCACCATAAAGGTTCTTGGTCACATAAAGGATTGATTCAGCAACCTAAATTCAGTTTGCCATTAAAGTTAACCTAGACTGTAGTTACATTCCAGAAGAATATTGGTCTCCCTTTAATTTGTTCTATAAACCTTACATCTCTGGCTAATGTTTTTTTCATGTGTTCACTACCCTTTTTACTTTTAGTCAGATGGAAAAATATGAAAACCATGCCTTCCTTGGCTACTCTGAAAGTGTCAAATTGCCTTAATCTGTTTGAGAGCAGCTAATTATTATCTTCACTCAACAAGGAAGTTGTCTTTGCACAAAACATTTTAGGCTGTGGCACGCCTCAGATGAAGATTCAGAGGTATCCCCAGGCATGTCCCTATACAAAGGAGTCATACAAGCGAGCAATCTTCCCAAGTGTCAAACTCTCTTCATTTTACAAACTGTCAAACAGAATGCATTTGGGCTTTTTAGGGAAAACAATCAGAATCAATTCTTATGCTTGTGGACATGGATATCATGCAAGTGGAGATTTTTAGTAGATCAAATTTGAACTCATCTGTCCTAATCACAGATATTATACAGCTCTAAGGGCAGAACTACACTTGTTGAAGATGTATTTCTTAATATCCACTATACATTAAGACATACCCAAAGTATTACGTATCATGTCGCTTACATTTTACTAATAAGAAAGCTTTTCTTCTTTAAAGTTCGTTTCTTTCTTAAACTAGCTAAAATTTCAAATAACAGCACTTAACTACCTTCAGGATTAATCAGAAAAACAACCACCCTGTCAGTCTTCTGCCTTATGCAATGCAATCACTCTCCAAGACACTTGGTACTTAATGTAGAAATGAGTAGGCTAAATAATGTTTAAACTGTTTGGGTGCTCTAAGGTAGACATATAAAGGTCAGTTGAGCTATGACCCTTGTTCTTCTCTAGGATAGCAACACAACCTATTGAAAAAATTAAGTATTTCCTTCATTTCCCAAATAAGGAAATTTTAAATGAGCTACTCTGACAAGTCAAATGTATAGGTAGAAAAGCAATCATCTTTGAGCCATATATAATATTGCCCTTGAAAAAAAGTGTGAAGTCTCCTAGATAATGGAATGATTCATCAGTCATTTAGGGGGCTTGTCCAGCCTCCATTCAGTTTTTAAATCACGTTTTTATAATTTTCTATACATGATACAAAATAGCCTATTGTTTTAGTAATTATGAGACTTATCAGCAAGATCATTATTGCCAGGAAATTTTACTGAGATCTGTGGCAGGCTTTGCCTAACATTTGAGGAAACTTTATCACCCATTATTTTTGCATGCTAAAATATACTTAAGAGACCGGAATTACAGAGATGCCATGAGGTGAACAGACCCTGGGGAAATTGCAGAGAATTATAAATCCCAAAAATGTTTATAAAATTATTGTGAAAAACTAAAGAAAAAATGCTGGACAGAATTTTTAAGATTTGGAAAATAGAATCAAATTTGCATAGTCTGAAGAGAGCAAGAAAAAGATTTCCCATGTGATAAATTTCAATTATAGCCAAGAAAAAAATAGAGGGAACAGTCTGTTTTGAGACAAAGGACCTACTTTTAAACAGGTGACTGACTGCACAACTAGCCACCTTCACCATCAAGCAAGCTGTGTGATTTTTACAGAAGATTCCCAGTTGACAATTGGGAATTTTCAACAATTCTAGCAACTCCTCAAGACAGGTCCTTCTGTGCCTTGTCCAAAAGTTGCCCTTAAATGTGCTTATTAATATCTTATGTGAAGTATTCCAAAGACCCGCAGGAAGTTCCTGCTGCAGAACTGATTAAGCTATGTATAGACAAAACATTAATAAAGAGCCAAGAAAAGACTGCTCATGTAGATGCAAAAAAAGCAGTCATGCAGGACTGCATTTTGCACAGTTGAAATATATAAGAGATGTATTATGTGTAATTAAGGTAATAAATGGCAGTGGATTATTCAACACTAGAGTGATCATGTAGGATCATGAAGCAGCTGGAATCTCATCTGATCTAGCTTAAGATGCCACTGCAACAATCCCTGCAGTGGAGACTCCGATTGATATCAAACAGTAAGTGACCATGCTGTTCAAGAGATTTGAGTTTCCATGCAAGTGTTATCCTTTCTCATGATCCCAATAAATTAATTTTCCTTTTAAAAAACACTTTGCCCATGAGTCTGACTGTGTCAATAACAGTTTGCATGCACACAATTACTACAATAGGATTAATGTGTCTGGAAAAGTACAGAGAATCGTACTTATGTTTCAGGTCAAGAGTGCATTTAAAGCTTACCTGGAAGGGAATTACAAACCTGTCTTAAATCCTGGCCCAGAAGAAAAAAATAATCTTTGGCCTAGTCAAATGCACACCTTTTTAAAATATCACAGTAAAGCTAAAATTTGAAAAAAAAAAAAAACCAAAAACAAAACCAAGTTATTTGAGTTAGCAGGAAGTAATTAAAAACCTCCACCTATGCTTAATTTCCAATTAATTTCCTATCATTTTTTGAGAGAAGACTAAGCATACAAGAACTAAAAATCAACAGAATAAGTGAATTTTAAATATGTGGCTTTTAAAATATATAAGTTTTATTCAAATGCAGTTCTGCAGACCTGTGGAAAGTAATGAAAACCACAGAATCATAGAATTGTTAGCATTGAAAGGGACCTTAAGGATCATTGAGTCATGAGGGCTTGGACACTTTCCACTACAGTAGGTTGCTCAAACCTCCTTAAACACTTCCAGGGATGGGGCATCAACAACCTCTCTGGACAACCTGTTCCAGTGCCTCAACACCCTCACAGGAAATAATTTCTTTCTGATATCTAACCTAAAACTCTCTTCATCCAATTTAGAAACATTATCCCTCATCCTATCACTACACTTCTTGATAAAGTGTCCTTCCCCATCTTTCCCATAGGTTCCCTTTAAGTACTGGAAGGCTGCTCTAAGATGTCCCAGGAGCCTTCCCTCCTCCAGGCTGACAAATGCAGTGAGGGGATGCTTCTTAAAACAGAGTGCTGGGTACATCAGAGATGCCTTACACAAACATGCTGAGAGTTCCGACATGACTGATAAAAGGTCAGTCTCTTAAATAATGAAAAAAAAATATTTTTAAAATACTTTATTTATTGGGCACATAACTTGGGTGTCAGTGGAAGATTCTGATTTTCAAAAATGTTCTTTTCAACCAGTTACAGTTTCCATTAACAGGACCAGGGGGCAGAGGTCTGTGGTGTGCAATCAGGTGAGGGATACAAGACTGAAAAAGGATAGAATGTGCTTGATTTCACCTTTACTCAACCAAAGCATATACTTGAATCCAGAGCAGAAAACTGCTTTG
Source organism: Pedionomus torquatus (assembly GCA_013398155.1). NCBI lineage: Eukaryota > Metazoa > Chordata > Aves > Charadriiformes > Pedionomidae > Pedionomus > Pedionomus torquatus. The sequence continues at coordinate 75,479 of VZRU01005164.1, read as the reverse complement.
AGGTCAAGTAATATAAATGTAGCCAGAAAGAACTGGCTTTCTCATTTTTAAATAAACAGCTGAATTTTAAGTGTATCACATTTTATATTTTGTTTATTGATTTTTAGTTGGTAATCAGATATAACCTAATTCCAAACTAAAAAGCTCACAGAGTTAAACAACTAAGATCAGCACAAATATGTTCATCAACCAAATTCATAAAATTTCCAAATACCACCACCCACATACTTAAATATTAAATAAAGCTAACTAGTTGTTATCTATACATGAGGCTGAGTGGTTTTAATTCTTTTACACTTCTTTTTATTCTTTATTAACTAAAACCTGTGTCAACCAGCTCACCATCTCTTTCAGGACCAACCTCTGCTTGATAAATTCATCATTTCCATTATAGCACACAACATAACTGTTTGAAATTATTTCTACTATTGTCTCTTTTTCTCTTTATTCTGCTCTTTCAGACATTTTATATTGTTTATCATATTTAATGTCATTTAAATTTGAATCAGTCTGGGAACTCAAGAGCTTTTTAAAAAAATCTACCCATTGATGTGGCATCACAATACATCTCAATGCTGGAAATGTATTACATATAGATTCGTAAAGAAGGGAAAAACAAGATGACTGCTATTTTTTTTAAAAAAATTAAATATATTAACAAATTTCAAATTAAGAACCCCACAGGTTTGCCACTTTTATGAGTGAATTAAGGAAACTGAGATATATCTGATACTTCATTTTTACAGGTATATTACTCCCTTCTAGGCCAATCAACAACGTAACACTCTTCTAGTGGTGTTCTAACTTCTATAAAAATAACCCCCCCAAGTTTAGATTTTTCCTTTTTCTTAATTGAGAATGTGAAAATTAAAATTTTACTAATATTTTTAAGTAATCTTGACTTTGTTTCAGAATCAACAAAGAATAAGAGAAAAACATTTAAACTTTTTTCATAATATCACAAAAACACTAGAAACTGTTGTAGGTGAGGAAGCAATCCTAGGTAGATCTTATCAACTAGAATACTTCAGAGATATGCCTTGAGCTGATCAGCATGGCTTCTCTTATGGCACTGTTTAAACAAAAATATTCTTACTGTGTATTGAAGTAACTTTGAATCTCCAATCCTGTGATATATAGCCACATATTCTATTTTCAAATATTCAATACATCCTACCTAACTGAATTAGCTTAAATAGTGTCATTCAGAGTTTCTATGATCTTAAATAAAAGAAGACAATAACAAGGACAGATCAGTTTGTACCAGTTCCCATTTATATTGCACAGTTTGTCATAAGGATGGATTGATATTGTTCTGTTTTCTCTTAAGTTGTACCTAAAAAAGAATGAGGCAACAGAACTTTAATTCCTCCTGTTTCTAATGCTTAACATGTTCTGGAGTTTCTGGTAGAAGCATAGCTTTTCCTTCTCTTTTCAGTGCTCTGTTTTGAGTGACTTTCGTGTTTGAGACACTATGACGGTTTAAATTACGGATGAGTATTTTCATTCTCACAGATATCTTTCTAAGACTATTGTGGACTTGTGTCATGTTTTCAGCCAAATTTACCAAAACCAGATAGACAGATAGACATCCCTTCCTCCCCCCTTTAAGGAAAAAAAAANCCCCCCCTTAAAAAAAAAAAAAAAAAAAAAAAAAAAAAAAAAAAAAAAAAAAGAGAGGAAGAGATTAAAGATATTCAGGAGTTTAGAATAAACTAAACTACTTTAATGATGTATTAATATTAAAATTAAAAGAAGAGGAAAATAATGAAATAGATACAGTATATACAAAACCTTATCAAGCTCCCAGGATGACGATCATGCCACCAGCAGGCATCAGGAAAAGTCCCAGACTGGACTCACTGATCAACAGGAGCTGGATTACAGATCTGGAGTCAGGAACACTCGTATTGGGGTCAAAGGCAGACATACCAGCAGGGTTCTCCTTGGACGTTGGGCATGGAAGGAAGAAGGTTGACCCTTTGATCCCTCAGTTTTTATACTGAGCATGATGCAGATGCGATGGAATACCCCTGCTGGTCAGTTTTGGGTCACCTGTCATGTCTGTCCCTCCTTGCAGGTGGGACCTGTTTACGCTTTTCCGCTTCCAATTTTCCAATGGGTTAAATAATGATATTACCTGACCTTGGTTGTTCTAGCAATAAGTATAAGCAAGGGCCTCTCTGCATACCATTCCTAGGTATAATCAGGTGTTATCACTGTGAGAGTGAACTGTTTTCTGAACAATGTGCTGTTAATTTCAGAGTTTAGTTCCGATTACTTCAGAAGAAATAAAAGTGAAATAAAAATGACAAACACTTACAAAAAAACCCCACATGAAATATTTCTGTGAACCTTGTGACAATAAATATGAAATTAACCCAGCATTATAAAATGGAAAGCATACAAGATTTATATTGGCTTCCAATTTTGGCACCTTAAATTTGGACATCTCTGTTTAGAAACAAATTATTTTATTTGCCCATTTGCAGACACCAATCTCTCTACATTGTCTATATAAGAGTTTATACTTCTGAGCTCACATTTTTTCAGGTTTTTTTTAAACAGATGTTATGATTTATCCCCAACCACTGATTGGTATCACACAGCTACTTGTTCCATCCCCCCAGTTTGGGTGGGGAAGAGAATAAGAAGAACAAAAGTGAGAAAAAGCTCATGGGCTGAGGTAAGGACAGATTAATAGGTGAAGCAAAAGCTGTGCATGCAAGTAAAGCAATACAAGGAATTAATTCACTGCTTCCCATTGGCAGGCAGGTATTTAGACATCTCTGGGAAAGAAGGGATCCATCACATCTAATGGTTACTTGGGTAGACAAACACCATCACTCCAAATGTCCACCCCTTCCTTCTTGTTATCCCGCTTTATGTAGTGAGCATGATGTCATATATTACGGACTATAGAAGAAGTCAGCCACATTGGGCACCCAGCTGAAGTGCCTTTAGACAAATACAAGTGGCACGGGGAACAAGCAAGAGGAGATAAAGATGTGCACATTCCTCTAGGGTTATATTCTTATTGTCAGTACCGAGATATAGTGAGATGGCTCTTATGACTGGAGTGTTGAAATACAGTTACAGACTCTTCAGGAAGGTCAGGCTGGGCAGATCATAGAATCATCCAGGCAAGGGTAATCTAGTCTGATCTCCCTGCAGTTGCAAGGACAACCCCAACTAGACCAGGTTGCACGGAGCCTCATACAGCCTCACCTTGAATATCTCCAGGGAAGGGGCCTCAACCACCTCCCTGGGAAACCTGTGCCAGAGTTCCACCACCCTTAAAGAAATTTTTCCTGATATCCAACCTAAATCTACTCTTCTCTAACTTAAATCCATTACCCCTCATCCTATCACAGCAGGCCTTTTTGAACAGCCCCCTCCCCAGCCTTCCTGTAGGCCCCCTTTAAATACTGAAAGGCTGTGATTAGGTATCCCCGGAGCCTCCTCTTCTCCAGGCTGAACAACTCCAGCTCCCTCAGCCTATCCTCATAGCAGAGGTGCTCCAGCCCTCTGACCATCTTCGTGGCCCTCCTCTTGACCCTCTCCATCAGGTCCATATCCTTCCTATGTTGAGGGCTCCAGACCTGCCCACAGTATTCCAGGTGGGGTCTCACTGGAGCAGAGTAAAGTGGCAGAATTGCCTCTCTGGATCTGCTGGCAACACATGTTTTGATGGAGCCCAGGATGTGATTAGCCGCCTGGGCTGCAAGTGAGCTCTGCCTACTCATGCCCAGCGTCTTGTCCATTAGCACTCCCAAGTCCCTTTCTTCAGTGCTGTTCTCTAATACCTCATCCCCCAGTCTAGGGAGAGGGCGTTGTCCTCTATGTCAAAGACCAGCTGTAGTATGTGGAGTTCCACCTGGGTAAGGAAGAAAACCTGACAGAGAGCTTATGGGTCAGGATTAAAGGGAGCACAGGGGCAAGTGATATTACAATGAGGCTCTGCTACAAACCGCCAGACCAGAGTGACAGGGATGATAAGGCCCTCTATACATGGGTAGGAGCAGTGTTGCGCTTGCACACCCTGGTCCTCATCAGGGACTTCAACCATCCCAATATCCAATACAGCAGGATACAAGAAGTCCAGGAAGTTCTTGGAATGTGTTGATGATAACTTCCTTCTTCAAATGATTGAGGAGACAATGAGGAAAGGAGCCATGCTGGACCTTGTCCATACCAACAAGGAGGGACTGGTGGGGAATACCAAGTTCAAGGGTAGCCTCAGCTGTAGTGGTCATGAAATGGTAGAACTCATTATCTTAGGGCAGTGAGGAGGCAAGCTCACTACCACGGACTTCAGGAGAGCAAACTTTGGACTCCTGAGAGATCTGATTGGCAGGGTACAATGGGAAAAAGAGCTGGAGGGGAGAGGGGCCCATGAAAGATGGTTAGTGTCCAAGGATCAACTCCTCCAAGCTCAGGAGAGGTGCATCCCAAAAAATTAGTCATGCAAAATAGCCAGAAGGCCTGCGTGGATGAACAAGGATCTGACAGACAAGCTAAGAACAAAAAAGGAGGTTTTCAGAGGGTGGAATTAAGGATGGGTAGACTGGGTAGAATATAGAGAAACTGTCTGAGTGGCCAGGAACCACATCAGGCAAGCAAAAGCTCAGAGAGAACTAAATCTGGCCAAGGACATCAAAGACAATAAGAAAAACTTCTATAGGTATGTCAGAGAATAAGGCAAGACTAGGGAAGCTATGGGCCCTCTCCAGAAGGTAACAGGAAACCTGGACACCCAGGATATGGATAAGGCCAAGATACTGAATGACTTTTTTGCCTCAGTCTTCACTAGCAAGGGCTCTAACCACACTACCCAAGTCAGAGAAGGCAAAAACAAGGTCTATAAGAATGAAGAACTGCCCACATTAGGAGAAGATCATGTTTGAGACGATCATGTTTGAGACCATCTAAGGAACCTGAAGGTACATAAGTCCATGGCACCTGATGAAATCCATTCAAAGATCCTGAGGGAGCTGACAAAGTTGCTAAGCTGCTTTCCATCATATTTGAGAAATCGTAGCAATCTGGTGAAGTTCCCACTGACTGGAAAAAGGGGAATACAACCCCGATAATAAAAAAGGGAAAAATGGAAGACCCTGGGAACTATAGGTGCGTCAGTCTCACCTCTCTGTCTCGTGAGATGATGGAAAAGATCTTCCTGGAATCTCTGCTAAGGCACATGGAGAATAAGGAGATAATTGGAGACAGCCAACACGTCTTCACCAAGCATAAATTCTGCCTGACAAATCTGATGGCCTTCTACGATACTGCCACAGACTTGGTGGACAAGGGCAGAGCAACAGATGTCATTTGCCTAGACTTATGCAAAACCTTTGACACTGTCAGCCACGCCATCCTGGTCTCAAAATAAGAAAGTTAAGATTCAGTGAATGAACCACTCGGTGGGTAAGGAACTGGCTAGATGGCCACACTCAAAGGGTTGTGGTCCAAGGGGTGGCCAGTGACAAGTGGTATTCCCCAGGGGTTGGTACTGGGACCAATACTATTTAAAATCTTTGTCAGAGTTATGGACCGTGGGATAGAATGCACCCTCAGCAAGTCTGGCAATGACACTGTGCTTGGTGGTGCGTTGACACAATGGAGAGAAGGAACAGGTTTGAGAGGTGGGCTAGTGCAGATCGTATGATGTTCGACCAAGCAAAGTGCAGTGTCCTGCACCTGGGACATGGCAGTCCCAGGCGCAAATACAGGTTGGGCAGAGGATGGCTGGAGAACAGCCCTGAAGAAAAAGACTTGGGAGTGCTTGTGGATGAGAAACTCAACATGAGCTGGCAGTGCACGCATTGGCAGCCCAGAAAGCAAACTGCATCTTGGGCTGCATCAAAAGAAGAGTGGCCAGCAGGTTGCAGGAGGTAATCCTCCACCTCTATTTTGCACTCATGAGACCCCACCTGGCATTCTGTGTTTAGCTCTGGAGTCCTCAACATAGAAAGGACATGGACCTGTTGGAATGGATCCAGCAGAGGGCCACCAAGATGATCAGAGGGCTGGAGCACTTCTCCTGTGAAGAGAGGCTGAGAGAGCTGAGGCTGTTCAGCCTAGAGAAGAGAAGGCTCCAGGGAGACCTTATTGCAGCCTTCCAGTATCTGAAGGGAGACTACAGGAAAGATGGAGAAGGACTCTTTTTCAAGAAGTGTAGTGATAGGATAAGGGGTAATGGTTTTAAATTGGAAGAGGGGAGATTTAGGTTAGATAATAGGAAGAAGCAATTTCCTGTCAGGGTGGTGACGCACCAGGACAGGTTACCCAGAAATGTTGTGGCTGCCCTATCCCTAGAAGTGTTTAAGGCCAGGATGGATGGGTCTTTGAGCAATGTGGTCTAGTGAGAGGTGTCCCTGTCCATGGCAGGGAGGTTGGAACTCAATGACCTTTAAGGTCCCTTCCAACTCTAACCATTCTATTGTTGTATGATAATATACAAATCATATTGACTACAGTGATTGCAATCGCTACAGACTCATCATGTATCATTAGTTGCATGTTTTAAGTAATTTGTGTAGTTCACCTACAGCTGACAGCTACACATTTTCAGTCACAAAAACTAAAGAAAAAAAGAATCCTAAGTACTTTTTAAACCACTTTATTTTTTTATTTACAAAAATTTAAGACAGTAAATTTCTTCAAAACTTTTTTTTTTTTTTTATAGCTTTTTTTTTTTTTGTATGCTACTAGAGAATTTCTATGTTGCTGAGGTATTAGGATTTATGACTGTTTATGATTGCTGTGTGTTCCAATGTCACACACATAATAGCCATGCATTGCTCTAGCCACAATTCAACCCAAGGAATCCCAAAGCATTTAAGAGACAATATTTTTAATACAGATGATGAGTCAGTACAAAGCAGTACAACCACTGGTTTTGTTTTTAAGTTATTTTATTTGATTTTAATTTATAAAGCTTGAGACTTAATATAGGAAAAATTAAAGAAAGTTCATGTTTAGTACAGAACAAATTTTCACGAGGTGGAGATCATATATAGATTTCATATAAAGAACATCATAATTAGCATGTCTTTCAGTGGAAAATGGGACAACCCCAATCCATAGAAAAGCAATGGAAGGACCTGTAGTAGCTCTTTTTCTTTAGGATCTTCTTAAACTAGCTTATGGTGGCATCACTTAAGAAACACTAAGACAGAGATGACTTCTCTATGAAGATTATAACAAGAGTCAATGTTCTGGATGAGGCTGAAAGAATATTTTAGAGTTGAGTGCGTAACAGGAACTGAGAGAACCTGGTATCACTACTGAAGAGCTATCGTTCAGCTAATATACCAATTTAACATGGTCAGAATAGAAACGATATATACTATATTCATTGTATAAATATTTATTTTAAGCAGTCCACATTCTTCATATATATGTAGGAAATATACAATGGAAAAGTGCATATAAAAATAATAAAATAAAGTTGCTAATTACCTTCCTTTGTTCAAATTCAAAACTTACTTGTTGTGGATATTTTACAGATTCTGAAAAAATGTCATCATAATCACTTTTTTAAACTTCAGCCACAATGTTACGTACAAGATTAGACAAAAATAGCTAGTAAAAAAAAAAAAAAAAAACAAACCAAAACATTTACATCTTTTCTTAAAAGCACTGAAATTCGCTGGAGCAGAAATTACATGTAAAATCTTGTCATCAGTTACAAGCCAGATATGAAAATGTCCTATACCTAGAAATTAAACAGGGTATACATGGTATAGTAAGCAAAATGCCCAATCCAGAATTCTGTGCCCAAGAATTTGAAACATCCACTAATCAAATTATTAAAAAAAAAACCAACAACAAAACAACAACAAATAAACAAAAAGTAAAACTTCAGTGCAAATAATATAAGTTTAATTTTATCCCAAGGCAAGAATTTTAGCTGACTGCACAAGAGTATAACATGGGAGTTGTGAGCTGTGAAAAATATCAACCATACTGCATCTTTTAAATGGAATATAAATGGGAAAAAGAACGGTAGCCAAAAGCTGTTTATAATAGCCCAAATACAAGACAACAAATGTTTGGACAGAGATTTTCCCAGCTGGCATAATAAAATATATTCATATTTTGGGAAGGACTAAGCAGTCAATAATAATACATTACCTAAAATGTTGTTCATGCACAAATATGGGCAGAAAAGGATGAACTAGATTCACATTTTCTCACTAAATTTAGATCTGCCATCTTTTTCAGGAAGCACTGCCTTCCTGGAACAGCACATCAGGAATCTAGTATAATATACCTCTGCAGGTCACTGGTGAAAGGTAACAAAGTTTCATTTCATATAGATTTGATACTAATGTGGAAGCTTTCCTGGGCACCAAAGGAAGTTATAAGTAGTCTTATAAAGGGAAAATAAATCTAACATAAATCTAAATCATATAAATCTTAGACATAAACTTGAATGAATAAACCAACATCCTTTCTCCTTTGCTGTAAAAAACATTGAAGTAACAAATTCTGTGGAAGCTGAGCCTGAAACACGTACAAGAATATGCAAAAAAAGATATACAATGTACACTTTTCTTATATTGTTTTAAACCTTTAATTTTCAATAGAGACCTATTACAAGTAACAGAGTTAAAGGGAAAAGATTTTTTTTTCACTGCCTCTGGTGAGGGGAGGAAAAAAGTTCTTAAGATAATTAATATTCTGATTTGAGACCTCTTTTTTAGATACACTGCCTCAAATTTGTTTTTTATGCATTAGAAGAAGCCTAAGTAGAAAATGGCATTTGTGTCTTAAAATGGGAGGAAAGTCAGTCATCTTATGAATCTGTATTTCAATGGAACAGGAAAGGGAAGGGGTTTCTCAAGCAAATCATTATGTACTAGTTTTTTTATTTCTTTATTTTTTTAGAATCATAGAATTGTCTAGGTTGGAAGGGACCTTTCAGATCACCTTGTCCAACCATCAACCTAACACTAATTAAAAAAAACTAAATGTCACTAAACAATGTCATAAGTACTACGTCAACCGGTCTTTTAAATAGGTCCAGGGATGGTGACTCAACCACTTCTCTGGGCAGCCCATTCCAATGCTTAATAACCCTTTCAGTGTAAAAATTTTTCCTAATATGCAATCTGAACCTCCCCTGACACAACTTGACACCATTTCCTCTTGTCCTATCACTTGTGAGTTGGGAGGAGAGACTGACCCCCACCTCTCTACAACCTCCTTTCAGGTAGCTGTAGAGAGTGATAAGGTCTCCCCTCAGCCTCCTTTCTCTAGACTGAACAACCCCAGCTCCCTCAGCCTCTCGTCATAAAACTTATTCTCCAGACTCCTCATCAGCTTTGTTGCCCTCCTCTGGACCTGCGCCAGCACCTCTATGTCTTTTCTGTGGTAAGGGGCCCAAAACTGGACACAGTACTCAAGATGGGGCCTCACCAGGGTCAAGTAGATGGGCATGATCACTTCCTAAATCCTACTTACTATGATGTTCCTGATACTGGACATGATGCTGTTGGCCTTCTTGTCCACCTGAGCACACTGCTGGCTCTTGTTCAGCCAACAGTGGACCAACACCCCCAGGTCCTTTTCTGCCAGGCAGGTCTCCAGCTGCTCTTCCCCAAGCCTGTAGTGCTGCATGAGGTTGTTGTAATCCAAGTGTAGGACCTGACACTTGGCCTTGTTGAACCTCATCCCATTGGCCTCGGCCTATCAATCCAGCCTGACCAAAACCCTCTGCAAAGCCTTTCTACCCTCCAGCAGATCAACACTCCCACCTAACTTGGTATCATCAGCAAACTTACCAAGGGTGTACTAGACCCCCTCATCCAGATCATTGATAAAGATATTAAAGAGAACCACCCAGTACCTAGCCCTGAGAGACACCGCTCATGACTGGCCACCATCTGGGTTTAACTCCATTCACCACCACTCTCTGGGCCCAGCCCTTCAGCCAGTTTTTAACCCAGCAGAGTATATTCTCATCCAAGCTGTGGGCAACCAGTTTCTCCAGGAGGATAC
>VZRU01005164.1:24825-63427 GCA_013398155.1 Pedionomus torquatus | reverse complement strand
ATCCAGATCATTGATAAAGATATTAAAGAGAACCACCCAGTACCTAGCCCTGAGAGACACCGCTCATGACTGGCCACCATCTGGGTTTAACTCCATTCACCACCACTCTCTGGGCCCAGCCCTTCAGCCAGTTTTTAACCCAGCAGAGTATATTCTCATCCAAGCTGTGGGCAACCAGTTTCTCCAGGAGGATACTGTTGGAGACTGTATTAAAAGCATTACTAAAGTCCAGGTAAACAACATCCACAGGCTTTCCCTCATCCATCAAGTGAGCCACTTTGTCATAGAAGGAGATCAGGTTTGTCAAGCAGGACTTGCCTTTCATCAACCTGTAGTGGCTGGGCCTGATCACCTGGCTGTTCTTCATGCACCACATAATGGCTCTCAGGATGGTCTCTTCCATGACCTTCCCAGGCACTGAGGTCAGACTAACAGACCTATAGTTCCACAGATCCTCCTGACAGCCCTTCTTGTGGATGGGCATCACATTTGCTAGATGCCAATGAACTGGGACTTCCCCAGGTGGCTGATAAATGGCAGAAAGTGGCTCAATGAGCACTTCCACCAGCTCCCTCGGTACCCTCACGTGGGTCCCATCTGGCCTCATAGACTTGTGTATGTCCAGGTGTTGGAGCAGGTCTCTCAGTACATCCCTTTGGATCGCAGGGGCCTCATTCTGCTCCCTGCCCTTATCTGCTAGTTCAGGGGTCTGGGTACTCAAGGAACAACCAACTGTACTAGTAAAGGCAGTGGCAAAGAAGGCATTAAGTACCTCAGACTTCTCATCCTTTACACTACATTACCTCCCATGTTCAATAAAAGATGTAGACTCTCCTGAGTCGTCCTCTTGTTAATAATATACGTATAGAAATTCTTTTTATTGTTCTTAACATCCAAGGCTAGATTAAGTTCTAGTTGGGCTTTGGCTTTTCTAATCTTTTCCCTACCTAGTCTTATGTCTTTGTAATCTTCCTGAGTGGCTGACCCCTATCTTCAAAGGCTATAAACTCTCCTTCTTTTCCCAGAGTTGTGACCATATCTCTTTGTTCAGCCAGGCTGCTCTTTTCCCCTCAGCTCGCTTACAGAACACAGAGAAAGCCTGCTCCTGCTCTTTTAAGACTTCCTCTTTGAAAAATGTCCAGCTTTCCCAGACTCCCTTGTCCTTCAGGGCTGCCTCCAAAGGGACTCTGTCAAGCAGGCTCTTGAAAAAACCAAAGTCTGCCCTCTGGAAGTCCATGGTGGCAGTCCTGGTGGCTCCCCTCCTTGTTTCTTTGAGAGTCAAATGGAGACACAAGCTTGATTGCAACTGGCCATTGATACAATTAGTCACCGAAGGGGAAACAGATAAATCTGGAAACTGAGAGCTCATATAGGACTGGATTCTGTTGCCTTTCTACACAGTAAATTCATTTAAATACATTTAAGTGAGACTATGACATAAAGTAACTGAATGTATACCAGTCTTGGGTTTAAACTTCATCTAAAAGGCCTTTGACAAACACCTATATAAAATGTACATAACAATGGGTAAGATTCAGAGAAGCTACAAAAATTCAAGCAAACAAGTCTTCCTACTTCCACAGCACTGCATTATAAAGTCTGTGTACAATTCAGATCCAAGTTCTATTTCAGTTATGTTGCTTTGAAATTTAGAACCTGAATAAGTAAAGAAGGGACGTGTTACAAAGAAACTAATTTTCTCTATTTATTCTTAAATTAAATTTTATAAAGTGGATGTTATAAAATGTGTCAGTATTCAATCCTTTCAGAGAAACATGATCACTCCATTACATTCAGGAGACTCAACTCTCTGCACAGCTAAGGGAAATAAAAATCCACTTAATAGAAAACTGTATTCACATGTATTTAAGTAAAATATAGCAAAAATATGAGTCATGGTGAATTATGGTACCGTACTATTTCTAACATTTTAAATGAAAGTGCCCTGCCAGATAACACGTTAAATTAGTTCCTTCACCTCCACATTGCCAGCAAGTATTGTTATTGAGGAAACATTTTTGAACAAGCACAGAGAAGATAAGTTAAATCTTGCATAATTTTAAATTACAGTTTCTTATTGACCACAGAGAAAAATCTTGTTATGCTATCTCAAATATATTTGGAGACTATTAGAAATTAAGGGGTTTAGGAAAGAAACGTGAACTGATGTCTGGGGTCATCTAACTGAATGGCACAGTTATATAGAGGCTCAAATGATTTTTGATTGGCAAATATTGGTAAATCAAAAAGCATTCTCATTTTGTATTAGGAAAACAGAGAAGCAGGAGCTAAGAAACAGGATGAGAAAAAATGTGTCACCATAGAGTAGTGAGGAATATTCTCTATTAAATAAAGTTAAAAAAAGCTCAAGAAAAGTTCATGAAACATGCTTTGTATTACAAAATCCATTTAATTAAAATAAAGCATTTGGCAAAAACTATTAAATATATTTTCTATTAAACACATATGCCAATCTACAATATGTATTTTGCAAAATATGCATTCTAATTATATAAACAATATATGTAAGTACAGAACTATATTATATAAAAGTCACATTGTTGTATTATGCAATAAATAAATCTGAGACTAAATTATTTGTATGTATAATTTTTATTAGACATTTCAAAATGTTTTGTTTGAAAGCTAGGTAGTAGAGACATTTCCTAAGAATCTAAAATATCTTGACATCTTAACTGAAGCATTTGAGACTGCTTACAGACCCTTGGTGTCAAATGAGTGCTGCAAATATGCTGTAAATGAACTAAAAATCTAGACATTATGAGCCTCAAAGTGGAGTTAATATTTGAAAATATTTGCAGCTCACATGTGGGAAGGGGGAGGAAATTATTATGTCTCTATAATAAGCATGTGTTCAATACTGGCCCATAAGGAACTCAGTCTAGGAGGCAAAGTAATAATTGGGTATGACATTATACAACAGAAAAATAGTTACCAGTAATAGAATATCAAAATGCAGAACTTTCAAAACCCAGTAATACAGTAGCTAAAACATTATTTTTAATTAGCATGTAAAAGAAACTATCTATTACTATAGATAAAGAAAAAGACAACTCCTAAAGCAGTTCAGGTCTCCACTGCAGATTCATCAAAGTCATTAATCTCCATTAAAAAATCTTTCTGATGAAGCTGTCAGTTCTAAACCTGAAATGAAAGAGGAGGTCTATTACTTCATGTGCCTGAAGAAAGAAAAAGTCTGAATATAAAGCAGTACGATCAACAAGCTTTTGGACAACACAATGAAATACATAAACAATAACATAGAATCATAGAATCCTCCAGGCCAGAAGGGACCTCCAAAGGTCATCTAGTCCGACCTCCCCGCAGTCGCAGGGACACCCTCAACTAGACCAGGTTGCCCAGGGCTTCATCAAGCCTCACGTTGAATATCTCCAAGGAAGGGGCCTCAACAACCTCCCTGGGCAACCTGTTCCAGTGCTCAACCACCAAGTGTAAAGAAATTTGCAACATACTGAGAATTGAGGGAGATCTTGAAAACACTTTGTTTTCAAGAGTACACAAAAAAAATATAATTAAAGTAGTTGGAACGCTGATAGAGATCCTTCTCTTACTGGTGTAGAAGTTCCTGTCCTTAAGCCTAGAACTTACAGGGTATTGGCAGAACATATGTTTCAGAGTGTGTAACCAGTTTGATAAGGAAAGGTTTTAAATGATTTTGATATGTGACAAAGAGTATTAGTTGTTTCTTGTTGCAAATAAGTACCTGCCAGAACTTTATCTGCTCAATAATAGAAAGTCCTCATACACTCTCTACAATCCATCAAGGTTTCCCTAGGGTTTGTATATATTCTAGTACCTTGTTCGTTCCATGTTGCCCTCTTAAGTGCTAGCAGCAAAATTCCTTGGAATCGTCTTTGCAGAATTGCAGGTAACATCAGGTTGCTGAGATATCAGGGAGATCAAGTTACAAGAGATAAGGGAGGATAAGGACAGGAGAAGGTGAACATGCTCGAAACCACAAAAGATAAAGTATGAAATGAAAACAATTGAAAGCAACTTTAAGTTGCTTCATATGTTCAGATGGCTCAACTGTGGTTGAACTGTTCATGGTTAAGGACACATACACTGGATGAATATGGACTTAAATTTTAGTTTGATAAAGAGAACCATGATGACTGGAAAAATCTCAGTAGAAATATAATTTCTTCTAAGACATCTAAATGCAAAACTATTTCAGAAGTTAATAGTGAGAATCATCATAGAATTTAGTTTTAGAAATATGTGCAATAACAACTAAAATTAAATTATATTGAAAATACAACATTGTTCACACATTTAGGAAATTATAAAGTCAAATGGATTCTAGGGTAGAATGCAGGGACAGCTGGTATGTGAGGAATCCACTACATCTGTGATTAACTGTACAAAATTGCTTGCAAAGCAACATGGAGGATGGAGTAGGGTGGAGATTCTATGGCCAAACTCTGTGATAACACAGCAGATAGAGAAATGAGATGATGCTATGAGACTGATCAGCTGCCAACTTGCTACCCTGAGCCAACAGTCTGTTAAATTTTGACAAAATGCCGTCCTTTGTAAGAACTTCGCTCATTATAATAATGTCATTATAATACCAAAACACACCTCCATCCTGAAGGCTACCTGCCTTCAAGGTGTGACCACTCCTCCTTGAGTTTGTGCCCTGAATTTTTCATAAACTGTATCTATAAATGCAAAGTGAGAGATTTTTACACCAATCATAATAAAGGTCTTTATGACTAAAGTCACTCAAACTCCACCTTGAAGGTAAAAAAACTAGTATAAGAATAGTCCAAGAAAGGTGGGATAGGAGGGAAGACATCGTTGTGAACAAGTCAAGGAGGACTCCATCACAGACTGCCCCTGACTTCCAGGATCAATCAATGGGCTTAGTCCCCCCATAGGGACACCTTTGGGTAAAACTTAGATTGCACTGAGTGCTTCCTTGGGAAACTTAGAAATCTCTCTAGAGAGTTGCTTTTCTCCATTTATAGCCAGGCTGTATTATTTGTAACTCTGTCTTGTGTTTTGTATAATTAAAATACTTTTATCTGCACATGCTTTGCAGACAGTGTATTTATAACTGGCAACCCATACAAACCTTTATATCTGTTACTTAAATAAACTACATGGGTTAAATAGCTAGTCATTTCAGTTGCTCATTGAACATGACCAAAGACTTGAAAGTGGCGGCTGTGCTAGTTCACGTCCACAACTAGACTGAAGGTGCAGTCCACTATTAGCGTATCCGGAACTGTCATAGTTTAATATATTAAACCCAACTGGACTGATAGTTGTGAATTGGGCATCTGTCAGAAATTAAACCTAGCTGCACCTAGCCTCCCACCTCAGTGAGGAGTGTTAGAACACAAGGGATTTATTTTCTGACAAAACTACTTTTACCTCTCAACAAAATGCTTCCTGAATATCTATTATGGTTTGTAGATTTAAAAACTCATACTATCATTCTCCCAGATTGTTTTCCCCTGCACATTTGCCAGCTGGACTACGTTTCCTCTGATGAATAATGTTTTTTATATGTGGATAATAAGGAACCTGCATTTATTATGGGAGTCCTTGGCCATGTTTCTTCTTAATATAATATAACCACAGAACATGGACAGGCGGCAATCAAATGGCTATTGTTTGAGGCATCCTGTCATCTTAATAAAATTTAAATATTTCAGGCATTTGAATGTTCAGTTCCTCATCAGTATGCAATACATGGAAAGCAGCCATGACAAAGAAATAACCAGTGCTTTACCATTCTACCTGATATTATTTATGTGTTTACTCACAAACTTGCATGCTCTCTAGATTTATGTATGTACAGCTGTAATCCCTTGGCCTACAATGTATTTACACACAGCTGTTTTACTGATCATGGAAATAGTGAAAAATAGCTCTATTTCCCAGACTGCATTTTGTATTTATTGCTTGGAATGTGAATTACTTCACCAGACACCAGTTAACTAAAAGTTCATATCCCTAAATGAGTCATCTATGTTTCTGGGGTAGTCGATTGAGAAAGATAGGCTGTTGTAGTGTGGTACCGTCCTCTCTATGCACTGCCCCCCATGCAAACTGGAGAAAGAGTTTAGACAACTNTTTTTTTTTTTTTTTTTTTTTTTAATATATTAAAAAAATACTATTTCTGTTCAAATGTTTGTATTGGCATCTGGAATGCCAATTCTAGTTCATTAGCCATGATCAGAAATACTCTGAATTCAAAAATAAATCATGTTCTGCAAAAGCCAACTGTAAAAGTATGATTTATTTCAAGTGAGAAGACTTTTTCTGAAGTGAAAATACTCCTGTTCCCTCAAAACCATGACAATATCTCTTCAGGTATCCTACTTGATAAATGTGAATTTGTCCAAGTAAGAAATTCAAGTAATTAAGTAAAATCCATATAGGTTTTGATGACATTAAAGAATCTAAGAGGTGGTGTTACCAGAGCAAAATCCACTTCCTGCAATCTAGTTTCCTAGTTCCCTTGAGTACCTCTTGCGCCTTTTAAAGAAATTGCTGATTCTTCTTACTGTTTTCCTAGCTGTACATTATTATGTGCATGTGTAAGAAAAAAGGTTTTGTGATTAGGAGTCCATTACTTTCTCCTTTAAAACTACATCTGAAGGTAGAATCTGTGGGCTTTTTAACTGTGTTTTTAATGACAATTCAAATGGTTCCTCTAAATGTTAGGATGATGTCATAAACATTGCATTATGACTTCAGGCTGAGAATAAGCAGTTAGTAGCAGATGGACTCCTGAAAAACAAAGATCCTGTTTTCATGCAAATGTTCCTCATAGTAAAGAACAATGGAAGATAAATATTGAAAAATATATAACATAGAAACAGAATGTCTTGTAAACAGAATGCTTTCAGAGTCAGTTGCTGTTTAAGGAAACTAGACTAGAGTGGCTCTAGAGACACATTACATAATTCAGTATAATTACTGGCTTGTTCCAGTAAGTGCATTTTATCTGATTCTAATCTGAACCTATCAATTCAGCTATATGGTATAATGCTGTACTTGGTATTTTGGAAAAAGCACCGTATAGAACATGAACAACATATATTCACAAGTCTATACATATTAGATGATATGACAGCAAAAAGAAATACAGAAGGGATTTTCAGCACAAATTATGTTGTGATGATGACATTTTGGAGACA
The DNA here is from genome assembly GCA_013398155.1 of Pedionomus torquatus. Taxonomy (NCBI): domain Eukaryota; kingdom Metazoa; phylum Chordata; class Aves; order Charadriiformes; family Pedionomidae; genus Pedionomus; species Pedionomus torquatus. The sequence goes on along the minus strand of VZRU01005164.1, from coordinate 56,228 downwards.
GTGTAAAATTATATTATCTTTATTTTAAATTTAAAAGAAATCCACACAGAAATTTACTTTGTTACTCTTTATAATTACTTTTATTAATTTCCTTGGAGCACTTCCAGGGTGATCTTTGATAACTTACAATTTTACCAGAAAACAAAAATCATTTGAATATTTAGGCATGATTGTGCAAATACTGTATTTGCAAAGTGTTTCTTTCTTAGAAAGTGACCTAACCACCAAACTATATAATGCAATGATAACATAGAAATTAATCAATTGTCACTCAGCCCTTTTAAGTGGGATGAAGAGAATATCAAGGAAGAAAATATCAAAATTAATTAAGTCAGAGGAAGGAAAGAACAAGAACAATTGTAGACTAATGTATATCTCTAGCAGTTGGAGAGTGAAATCTTATTTTCCTTGTGTTGTGAGTGCTTTTATTATGTAATGTATATATATACTTGGAGACAAGAACAGGAGCTAACAACTTAAATCATCTTGTCTACTGATTCTCTTTCCACTTCAAAATAATTTGAATTTTCTCCACCAGAAAGGTAACACTTTCAAAAAGGAAGGAAAAAAATAGATGCCTCAATTATGTATGGTATCTAGCTAGAGGTTTATAAGAAATTTGAAGATATCAAATTGTGCCCTCTTGGGCTGAATAAAGAACTTTGGATAGAGTAGACTGAATGCCATGGTCTGAATTTGCCACGGAGACCAGCTTCAGGGCAAGTAAGGGAAGGGAGCTAGAGGTCAGCTGGGGAAGAGATCTAGAGCAAAAAAGACCAACGAAAAGCCCTTTTGGTGGCTTTTTGAAGCCAGGGAAAGCCCTGGGCTTGTGCTGAGGGCTGTCAACTGGTGGGCGGGCTGTGAGTAAGCTTGGGCAGAGCTGGCATTAGGTTATAAGAAGCCTCAGGGAGGCTAGTCTCTACTCACACACAAGTGAGTGAGGGGCAGTGCCTGTGGACAAGGTAAGTGTAGTCCCTCTAAGTGGCCAGAGGACCAGGACTATGGTGCTTATCCCAACTGATCCCTGAGTTGCAAGGTGTCAGTTGCCAGCAGACATCCAGCCATGGTTGCTACCCAGTCAAAGGAGGTATCAAAGGTCAAAAGGGAGTATAAGCGCACAGGCATGTCTGCATAGAGTGGGTGGGAAGTGGCCAGCAGAGGCTTGTCCCCTCCTGGCCCTAGACAAAAACATGGCCCCAACATGTGCAAAAAACACTGCAAGGAGGAATGTGGGAACCCAGACTGAGTTTCCACAAAAACTTGGGGCTGTGCAGGTCTCGGGCTGCAGTGAATGCCTGAGCCTGGCACCTGCAACAGAGACAACGGCTGTGTTAGGTGTGAGCAGATCAATGGTCTGCCTAACCTGGTGGCTGAACTGAAGGATGAGGTGATAAGACTAGGGTCTATAACAGAATGTGAAAGGGAGCTAGATTTGTGATACCAGGCTCTGAAGACCCCCTTAATAGGGGGAGCTGACCCAGGGAACAGGGAGGAATGGATACAGGTACCTGTCAGAAGAAGCAAAGGAAACCCCTCACAGCCCTCCTCAACTTCCTATTTGCACTTGCACAATAAGTATGGGGCACTGGAGGCTGAGGGTGAGGGGAATGAGAAGGTAGAAGAAACACCATCTGGGGGGTTGCCTAAAGTAAGTTCTGCTCTCTTATACTCAATATTAATTCATATGTTCTATACATCTTTAGGTCATTCTTTTCATGACAATTTTGACCATTTTTTAAAATCCTTTTGACTATGTATTTTCTTTATTGAACATATCCACATTGTCTTCTACTATGTGAATTATTTTGTTGAAATGCCCTGTGAGAAGAATGTACTTTCCCTTTCCATCTCTTTTTTTTAACTTTTTCTGAAAATCCTTCAGCACACTGTCTTTCTGTCTGATGTCCTCCTCTTCTCAATGCCTAAAAAGTAGATAATCAACTATCATCTTCATGCAATCGTGTCACTCGTGTCATTCTCTGCTACAAAGAGAAGTGTTGGGGTTTTTTTGTTTGTTTGTTTTTGGGTTTTTTTGTTTGTTTTGGGTTGGGTTTTTTTTTTGGGGGGGGGTTGTTGTTTTTTTGTTTTTTTGTTTTTTTGTTTTTAAGAGTAAGAGTTTGATTTTTCTCTGATAGCTTCATGTCTTGGGATCAAGCAGAAAAATTTATTTCTTTTTTACTTTTCACCTCTGTTTCCCTTTTCCAATACCTAGACAAAGTTATGGACTGCATCTCTAGATCTTATTTATTTATCATGTATTCATAGAATGAATATGTGTGTTAGGTTTAAAGGGGACCTTATAGATCATCTAGTTTCAAGCCCCCTGCCATGGGCAGGGACACTTCCTACTAGACCAGGTTCCTCAAAGTTCCATCCAGCCTGGCTTTGAACACCTCCCACAACTTCTCTGGGCAACCCATTCTAGTGTCTCTACTCCTTGGCAATAATCTAAATTTAGTCTATTTCAATTTGAAAGGATCGCACCTTGTCCTATCACTACACTCCTTGGTAAAGAGAGTTCCTCCTTGTGTTTCCTGTAGGCTCCCTTTAGGTACTGGAAGGCCACAATATAGTCTCCCTAGAGCTTTCTCTTCTCCAGGCTGAACAACCCAAACTCTCTCAACATGTTCTCATAGGAGAGGTGTTCCATCCCTCTGATCATTTTTGTAGCCCTCCTCTGGATCCATTCCAAATATTATTCCTGTTTTGAGGTCTCCAGAGTAGGATGCAGTACTCCAGATGTGGTCTCATCAGAGCACAGTAGAGGGGCAGAATCACCTCCCTGGACCTGCTGTCCATGCTTCTTCCATGCAACTGACAACACAGCTGGTTTTCTGAGCTCTGAGCTTATGTTGCCTGCTTGTGTTGAGCTTCATATCAAACAGCACCCACTTCTTGGCAGGGCTCCTTTCAGTCCATCATCTTCCCAGACTGTATTTGTGCTTGGGGTTGTCCCAACCCCTGCACTTGGCCTTGTTGATTTTCATGACATTTACACAGGCCTACCTCTCAAGCCTGGACGATCCCTCTGGATGGCATCCATTCCCTTCAGCGTGTTGACTACGCCACATTACATTTGGTGTAATTGGAAAACTTGCAGAGGTTACACTCAATTCTACTATCTTTGTTGCCAACAATGATATCAAACAACACCCAACCCAATAACGACCCCTGAGAAACATCACTCATCACTGCTTGCCACTTGGTCACCAAGATATTGACAACGTTTTGAGCGCGACCATCAAGTCAGTTCCTTATCCACCGAGTGGTCCACCCATCAAATCCATATCTTACCAATTTAGAGACAAGGAAGTTGTGCAAATGCTTTGCAGAAGTCCAGGTAGGTGATTGCAGTTGCTCTCCTCTTATCCACCAACACTGTAATATGTATTGTCAGGCACTATTTGCCATTAGTGACGCTGTTTTGGGTGTCACCAATCACTACTTATTTTCCGCGTGGCTTAGCAGAATTTCCAGGAGAATCTGCTGAATTATCTTACTGGGCACAGAAATGAGACTGACCAGCCTTGGGTCTTTCTTTTTTCCTTTTTTGAAAATGAGGGTTATTATTTGTCTTTTTCAGTTAGCGCAAACTTCACCAGACCACCCCAACTTCTCAAATATTATGTCTTTTCTCAAGTATTATGGCTTTTCTCAAATATGAGTTTTATTTTTCTACATTAAGTAAGAGAGGGTAAGCACATTAATGTACGATAACCCTTTAAAAAATTATTATTTTCATATTTTTTCTCCTTAGTAATATGATTGCACACTGGTTCTTTGATCAATGTGTACAAGGTGATGTAATTTTCTGGTGTAATTTACAAGATGCTAAATTTTTGGTATGTTGAAAGCTTCTTATAAACTATATTAAGTGATTTTCAGTCAGTACTTTAAAATTTGTATTGGTTTAATTATACATTCTTGGATATGGGAATAAAGTTATGTTATCTCACTTTTCAGTCTTATAAGTGAGTATCAAGTTTATAAGAGAATTGACCGTCGTTCTGTCAATTTTAAAATGTGACTTCTATGACATTTTACTTTTTTTTTTTTGGTAGCCCTGAACTGAGTCAGTCATACTCTGACTGCTTCCAGAAAGGAACAAATTCAATTCTATTGTTATTTACTACAGTATTTAGTCAGCATGTTTTTTTGTTGACTCTAGAGTAGTTGGTGTGTGTGGTTATGTACATACATAGATACAGAGTAAAAACAGTGTGTGAGCAAACTTACTGATTAGCATCTCATGCTCTGTTTTTCTCACAAATCTACTTATATTTTCCTATGTTTGAAAACATTAAGCTGTTAATTCTGTTTGCATTTGAATACCATCCTACATCTTAAAATGTTTTAATTTTGTTTACGCATTTTTCAGTTCAGTGATAACTGCTTCTCTGGGTAACATTCTATGTTTGACTAGCTCAGTATCCTGTCTCTACTACATTCTTCCAGAAAGTACTCAGTGAAGTGGAATATGGCAGCACAATCACACAGAGATCTTTCTCACAGAATACCTTAGCATTTTTAAGTATCAGAAGACTAAGAACTAAACTATATCAGAGTTTTTTTGCCAGTTTTTTATCTTCTGTGTTGGAAGTTTACTCCTTTAATTACCACTTGAAGCCTCTAAGATTTCAGGTTCACAAGCATTCTGCAATAAATTCCATAGTGTCAGTGTCTTCTTTAAAAAACAGCTGGAGAGCAGCCCTGAGGAGAAGGACTTGGGTGTGCTTGTGGATGAGAAGCTCAACATGAGCCAGCAGTGGGCAACAACAGCCCAGAAAGCCAACCATATCCTGGACTGCATCAAAAGAAGCGTGATCAGCAGGTCACAGGAGGTGATTCTGCCCCTCTACTCTGCACTCATGAGACGCCACCTGGAGTACTGTGTCCAGCTCTGGAGTCCTCAACAGAGAAAGGACATAGAACTGTTGGAATGGGTCCAGTGGAGGGCCACCAAGATGTTTAGATGGNCCTACAGGAGAGCTGGAGAGGGACCCTTTGTCTGTAAGTGTAGTGATAGGTCATGGGGTAATGGTTTTAAACTAGAAGAAGGGAGATTTAGGTTGAATTTTAGGAAGAAATTCTTTCCTGTGAGGGTGGTAAGACACTGGAACAGGTTGCCCAGAGAAGCTGTGGATGTCCCATCCCTGGAGAAGTTTAAGGCCGGGCTGGATGGGGCTTTGAGCAGCCTGGTCTAATGAGAGGTGTGTCTGCCCATTGCAGGGGGGTTGGAACTTGATGATCTTTAAGGTTCCTTCCGACTCTAGCCATTCTATGATTCTATGAAACAAATATAGTTTCATATTTTTCCTTTTTTTTTTTTTTCTGTATGAACCTACTTAATTACATACTTTCAGGTTACTTTGTTTAACTCCTCAACTTATGATGTTCAGTATAGAATAATTGCATTTTATGAGCTGCATTCATGACTGAATTTATCCATCTCTCATATTCTTCCTCAGCTACATTATTCCTGAGCTGAACAATTCCTGGCTATTTAATTTGTCTTCATAAGAGATCTGTTGAATACCATTAATCATCATCTGCAGACTAAAAGCATCCAATTGCACACTGATTTATGTACACTAGCCACTGAAAAGCTGCAACATTTCCTGGGCCCAGTAAGCGGTAGAATCTTTTCGTTCTGCTGCATCTGTTCCAGTGTTTCGAAACAGCTATTGTTTCTGGACAGCAGGTGTCTTTTTCTGTCTCTCCAATCATGAATCACAAAGAAGGATAGAAAGCTGTCTCTTTCAAGTCCTGTTATAAAGTAGCACAAATAAATAATTAAACAGAAAAGAAAATGAAATGGTGTTGCCAATAAGCTAAACTTTCTATATTCTGAATTGCCCCGAAGTTGTAGACTGAATGGGCCAAACCTTGCAAAGTTGTCTACCTTGCGAAGTCGTCACTATTCAGAAGATGTCACAACTGCTACCACTGGGAAGAGGATTGTATGATTTTAGAGGAGTTTATGACCTGTGCCAAGAAAGCAGGAACTTTTATTGTGTGAAAGGAACCTGTGATTCATTTAATTCCTGCACCTATACATCATTATACACCATTTGAAGCTATAAATGATGCCTACATTTAAAAATGCATTTGAAGTGCCTGCTACTTCTGTACAATTCCTTGGGGGGCATTCTTCAGATTCTACTAGAAGAAATTTGTTTTCATAAAGGAATAATTTTTTTTTTCTTTTTGCTACTGTAACATCTTGTATGATCTTTTGTCTTGTGAGGATGGCTGTGCATATAGTTTAAGGAAAAGAATTTACCATAAGACTTAGACTTCCATTCCTTCTAAAGCCATTTGGCATAAAAAAAGGCTTTTATTTATTTTTTTTTCAGAACAGAAGAACATTATGCTTTAGAGTTGCACATAACAATTAATGTATCATCCTGATATATCACTATGAACCTTTTTCTACTCAGAATTAAAAGAGAAAAATGACAAGGTAAAGGCAACATAAAATAGATTCATCACCCTGAAACAAGATGGAATTTTAATGAAAGTCGTGATATAATTGGGAATGAATTTGGAACAAGAACACTGTATGCAGTGCTTGGATGAAAAATGAGCTACAAATAAGGGAATTCTGAGCAAACGTGTAAGACAATACAGAAAATCAAAGGGGACGTAAATAAAACATGAAAAATGTGAAGATCAGAAAAGTATTTTTATACAATGAAATCAACTCTAGATTTTTATTTTGATGACTAATATGCTTGGTTTGAAGAGTTCTTACATTGCTAGTTGCTGAAGCGAGCATTTTTAATATTTCAAACTAGTATTTTCGTAATACGTAGATGAACTTCTTTTGATGGGTTAAGAACTAACCCAAAACTTTGTGTGTCCTTGAACACCAGGAAAATCCCCTCTGAACTTTCTGAAGAATTACAGTAGTTTATCTTTAACCCTTGTATATGTTGAGATTTTTCTGACTTCCACTAGTATAAGAGAAGCACACAGGGAAATAAAAAGGTGCATTGGTTTTGTTTGAATGTTCTCATTAAAATTCTACATACTTATATGTTGGGGGGTTTTGCATTAACCAAATTTATAGGTGGTTTAGATTCCACCATATAGTAGATTCAGGATACTCTGTAAATCACTAGGTTTTAAAATGCAAATAGGCATGAATAGATATAAATGAATTAATTCAGAATCTCTAAGTCAACGTGTTATTAGAAATCAGTAATTTTCAACCTAACACATACTGCACATATTTTAAAATTATCTGATTTATGGTGATATTCAACTGCTCACTAATCCAAAACATTAACATTAATGAAAATTTAGCTGAATTGCAACTCAAGGCTTCTGTGATTAGAAAAGTTATTTTCTAGCATCTTTTGAGTTTTACACTGATCAGGAGAAAATTAAGTTGTAGTGGCATAAACAGGAAAAGACTGTGGATTTCAATTTCTGTCTAATTAGTTTTAAATGGGGATTTTAAAGAACAATTCTACTCATTTCTGTAGAATGAAACTGTGCTCCTTCAGGAAGATGAAATAACTCCTTTCTCTTTTCCTTTCCTTTCAGTGCACCATCACAATGCATAAAAATTTGGTTTTAGTAATACTGTTTATGTTGAATAATAATTTCAAAAAATTCAAACTTTAATCAATAATAATAATAATTATACAAAAACTCCACAACTTATATGTTGTGAAAAATACATTTTTAGTCATTATTTGTTTTTCAGAATTCAAGCTAAATATATCAATATGTGAGAAAATATATTTTAGTAGTTAATTAGTAGTTAATTGAATCATATAAATTTATTTGATAATGAAATTTATCAGGAAGGAGATGACAGAATTTAGAAAGCTCCTCAGCTTCATTTTGAGTTTGAAGAAGAATATATATTTTTAGCTTGAACTTGTTTCTCAAACAACTTCACCAATATAGCTATACTAGTTAAAAAATGTCTCCAAGAATATACTAAGAATGTTCTCAGCAAATGACAGAATTAACAGAGAATTATTTAATTACAGCATAAGAAATCACAAACTGTAGCATGTTGGTCACGTGATGCATTTGTGCTTTTGTTTTGGTATTAGGATTTCAGAATTTTGTAGAAATAATAGTTTTCAAAACTTGAAAGAAAGAGAGCACTTCTAACATTATAAAATGAAAAAATTACCAGAGGCATATAACATGTATATCTGTGTGTTATTATGTGAAGGGAATGGGAATGAGGCCTTTTTAAAGGTTAGTCTCTTTCTCTCCGGCAGGTTAGACTTTAGGTACCCATCTATTTCTCATTTTTACTCCCCTGTCTACACCAGCCCAAGGCTAAGACTGTAGTTGGCTTTCAGGCTCTAAGATGAGCTCCATCTTTGTTTCATCTTTAAACTAGTTGTCATCACTTTTTACAGCTTAAAAATCTTTCACTAACTGAATGTGAAGGTGCTTGTTTATGAATGAAATTAACAAAATTTACTGGCCCAAAATCTCCAGAACTGGTTTGAGGTTACAATTGTCTTGATAGATTGAACTGACTCATAAACTGAGATTTTGTAAGTTTCACCTTAAATTACCTGAACTTTAAATTACCTCCAGAAATGGAAATAAAGCCTTCACTGATTTTTCTCCTTATTTTCTTTTTCCTGCAGTGCTACCTGTTTTCCTAAGATGTTGCTTAATGTCTTGTTGGGACATCTGGCACACTCAGTGTCCATTAACATTGTCAGTGCTACATCCTAGAGGCTTTTCTTAATTTGACTTTTGGCAAGTCCAGAATTAAGCAAATCATAATTAAATACATATCTAAGATCATTCTGAATGAGTTGGTTGTCATACACAAAACAGTGTGCACACATTAACATCTACAGATTAAGCAGAATCTGTTATCTTCCAGTTATCTTCCCTAAGGTTCTCTAGAGCAGTATTTTCTGCTCCAGTGCTCAATTGTTCAAAGACAGGTTTTGATTCTGTATGCTTATCATCTTTTTCTGTAAATGAGCCCCCAAAATCATTGATTCCTTAACAACTCCAGCAAGAAGTAACATGGAGACCACTCAACTACATAACTTTGAGATCCAACCCCTTTATCACTGATTGAGTGGTCATAGCCTTGGACCAATGTTGGATTTTGAAATACTGAAATGCATCATTTTCTATTTGACATTGCTTAAAATATCTTTAAATAAATATGGCAATGTTCTTTCAAAAATTCTGTTTTAGATAGACATAAACCTCCTCTCACAATCAATCTGTGTCACACCATTAACAAAAAAAAAGGGAATTCTAAATCTTAACTTCTACCCAAATTTCCATTTTTTGTATTTGACCAATATCTTATCATTACATCTGAATTTGAATCACCTCCTCTTTCCTTCCTCACTTGTCCCCATCTAAGTCTTTTAAAAATGTTTGGAACCTGCTCTGCTTCACCACCCTGCATGATACTTCACAATAGTCAAGGTGCTGACTTTTTGTAAGAGATTTGTAAACTGTTCTGCCATAAAATGTGCTTATTGACTAGTAAAACTAGATGATTTATTACAAGATTCCTTCTGTTATGTACCCAATATTTTCCACAGTAGATTTCATAACTCTAATTCTAATATTGTCACTTTGTGATGTCATGATGGGGAATTAGACTTCTAGTGTCTCTTCTGCCAAAAGTTAGCTTGGTGCTTAAATTCATCATAAATTAAATATTCATAAAATTAGAGAAATATAGAATTTTTTCAAGAATATTACATCAAAAAGAAGAAATGCAAATTATATTATACATATTATATATATACACATTTAAATAGTACATACACATATATATACATATGCACACACATAAAGACCAAACACATCTCTTATTAAACAAAACATGATTCTGAACTATGTGGTTCAGCACCTTAACAAGATTAATTTAACTCAGAACACACCTCTGCAGTCAGGGGAACATAACAAAGCAATTGGTCATTATATATGGCTCCCTTTGACTACTGTGTCTGACTACCCGGTAGCCATTTATAACTAGACTGATTAAAGTAGTCTTTTCCAGTGAACGGAACAAGGCATAAATTCTTTTTTGGCATATGTGAAACCATTCAGCCACCAAACTCTAAAAATAACACTTCTTGAAAAAACATCCAGAGTTAACAATGCCTGAATTTAAGATAAAATACATTGCAGAGTATAGCACAGATTAAATGAATTAATATTGCTATCAAAGAGGAGCAATACTTATTTTATATTTATTATCGTACTTAAGAATTTCTGTAAATTGCAATTTCTCATGATGGAGTATTTCTCATATCAGTGTTTCCAGAACATTACATACAATTAATGTTTAGTTTTGATTGGTAGTGTTCATGTAACATTTAGATCCTTTACTTAAATGATAAATTATATTAGCTGCTCACGGGGAATCCCATCTGTCCTTTCTTTTTTCATATTCAGCTAAATATCTAATCCAGAAATATTCCTGCCACTTGTTACAGAGTTTCTTGCAGATGTCCTGGCCTGCTACTGTGTCCATATTAATAGGTGTATTTTCCTAACTCCTTGCTTCATTGTGACCATAAAGCCTTTTAGATTTCACTTGCTTCACCAGGAAAATTTCTCCCAGGTTGTGGAATATGACCTTCAAGTTCCTTCATGCATACACTGGCAAAGGATTCATTCATCCTCTTGGCAATGCGAACCTCATTTGTCGTTAACATCTCACTATTGTCCTTCAATAGTTGATCTGACTACTTGTCTACCTTCCAGCTGATTCCTACCTTCTACCATTGCAACGGTAACATTTTAATCCATTAATTTTTTATAGTCTTCATGATTGTTAGCATTAAGAAACCTAGTTTGCTTTCTCAGACTTCTTTTTTCTGCGGACTTGTCTTCTTTCAAAAGAAGTTGTCCTCCAGCATCTTGAGACCACCTATTTCCTTGCTCTGCTTATTTTCATATCAGGTCAAAAAAAACCTTATTTATGCAATGCATCTGCTTCTCAGAGCACTGGTCTTTATGATCTCTATCACCTCCCTTTTCCCTTCTGTTTCCCCAACACAGAGAGGTTGTGGAATCTCCATTCTTGAAGAAATTAAAAATCTATCTGTACACAGTCCTGGACAGCTGGCTCTAGGTGGCCCTATTTGGGCAGAGAAGTTGGACCAAATGACCTCCAGAAATCTCTTCCAACTTCTTTTTTGTGATTTTGTGAGGAGTCTGTAAATGCCCATTTGGACTTTCTCTTGGTTCTGAAGTATCTTGTGATATATATATGTATACATATACTTTGAAAAATGTCATAGTCTTGCTGTAGAATGAATTCAAACATTACGATTTCATTCCTGTCATCACCTAAAAAAACCTTAGGCCTTTTTTCCTAATATTTCTACTCCAATATTCAGTTTGAAAGTAATTAATATAAAAGCAGTAACCTGTGAAGCAAAACTATACCAAATACAACATTTTTTTCCTAAGTATAAGAAGGACTACCTCAGAACTGACATTTTCTAGATCCACTCCATGCAGCACAATTAAACCCTTATTTACACTGTCTGCATCTTCTTGGGTATATCTAATTTTGCCAATTCAAAACCATATAAACCCCTCAATATTAATCCAGGAATAATCTTTATTTCCCTTATAAAGTTTGATAGTACTTCCCAGATCTGTTTTCCTCACTATTTATACTTTCAAATATAATCGCTTATCAGCTGTGCCATTCCATTTACTATTATTTCAGTCATGCGGTGCAGTGTTGCTGAATGGTTATCATGTGCTGAATTTGGACCGCCACAATCTGCCATCATTGATTACTTGCTCAACTAAGATAAATTAATAGAATTGTTGCAATTATACTTTTACAGAGACTTTCAGTAGCAGGAAGGGAGTAATTTCTGTTAGCAGAAATTTTTGTTAGTAACACAGTCTGACTAAAGTATATTAAAAAATACTTTACTTGGGAGAACTGGCATGATTTGTGCTTTCCCAGAATTTTGAGGAACATAGGCATATGCATACCAAACTTAATACAGTCTCACTAAGCAATAAATATTTTAAAGAAAATGTAGAATATACTTAGTATTATGAGGAGATCAAGTTATTTCCGTAACTCTCATATACTACAATTTAGATATCAGAGTAACAAAGGGCTAAGAGTGATTAGAGCTGTCAGGAATACAGAAGTTCAACCCTTCAAAGGCTGGGTTTTTTTCAGGGCTGGGGAGAGAGAAATAAAGTGAAAAAATATACTGAATCTCAGCCTAGGCAGGAGGTAATAGTTTAAGGGCATTCAGTGAATACACTGAGATTAGACAAGTCATTAGTCTGAATTAAACAGAGTAGGGAAAAGACTGATTTATCCCTCAGGGCTTGGTTTGCTGTGTAGAGGGCTTGCATCATGTCTCTGTTTTTGCCTAGAACTTCCATGCTTATCCAAAAGTCTGTAACTGTTTTACTGTGATTGGTACAGGAAATCACTGCGTTGTTTGCTGTACCTGATATGGTATTTTTCAGATCTGTCCATGACAAACTCTTCCCAAAAAATATACAGTAGTACTAGGGCCCTGGATTGTCTTTGGATTATTCACCCAACCTCGGTCCTGCAAATGCGCTTTTAGCAATTCGGCAGCTGTTTTACTTTGTTGTTGTGGCTCTGCCGTAATCAATAGATCATCAATATAATGGTAAACAGCAGTGGTACCCGACCACACGACTAAATAAGGTGCTATCATTAGGTGCCAAACAGAGGGACTGAGTTTGTATCCTTGAAGCAATACTTGTAAAGTATATTGCTTTTGTTGCTAGGTAACATCTTTCACTGAAGTGTCAGGTAGAGGGAGTGAGAGGAGTTGGTGGTAAATCTGGGGGTCATCGGCTTTTTTGCATAAAGGCTCACTTTTGCCACCAGGAAAACATTTCTGCGGTTGTGATCCCCTTTATTCCCGGCTATGGGATACTAGCTTTTGCAAAATCATTCCACATTTGTTTCCTTGTCATCCATGCTATAACTTCTTTCCATTTTATTACCTCTCCTTTATTCACCACCAGACGGGCCTGAAATCACAGCCCATTTCTCTCAAGGTATTTGCTAGAATGCCTACATTACCCATAGCATTTGTCACTGCTAGTATAATCACAAAGTTTAGTGAGACAGGCGCTCCTCTCAAAAATGCATTTTGATACTTTTTGTCACTGCTACACTGTCAGGGTTGGATCCTGTAACCAACACATGAGCCATCCTCATCTGCCACACTAAATTAATACCTTCCTCCTACTAGTTTTTGAGGGAAAACACCAATTGAACAGGTTCTGTATATGCTGTTAAAACTGCTGCACACAACCACTGATACAACATAGGTGCAATAATATCATGCCTGTCAGGACCTTTGACATTTTTCAGCTGAGCATATTCTTCTTGTATCTGATCATCAATGGCTATAGGGCTTAAAAAAATCTTTTTAACTCACTGATAAATGGATAGAAGCAGTTCCACTATCCCATGTTCACAAAGTCCATGACAGTATGCCTTCCCCACTCTTTTGCTGATAGATCTTAAAAATTCCCTTAACTCTTTCAGAGTATAAGTAGTAGTGATCTGCACTCCTCTGTCCACTTGTTCCTACTCCCCCCTCATTTGAATGAGGGGTTGTGCTTCCACCACCTACTGAGCTTTTTAAGTCCAGATCAAATTCAAACTCAGAGTCAGAGTCTGAGGATTCACTCCAAATATTTTCATCCCATTCCTTGAGATCCCATGACCATTTTGTAGTGAGAGTGAAACTTGACAAATCAAAAGCTTACTTTTCCCATATTTGTCCCTTTGTTTATTAACAATAAATGCTACCAACTGGTGCACATTATCTTGCAGCTCATAGCACCGCTCTGCTTGAACTGTAATTACTTCTTGCACTATCACCTTTGGATCTTGGAAACTCTTGTTTTCATTTTCCAGTTCTCTCAGTTTACTGCATAATGCAACAATTTCATGGTCAAGAGTTCTAAGTCCAGTAGCTAACAGCCATCCCAATCTAATTGATAATTTGAGAAAAGAATCGAATGCCACTTCCCACAGCTACCTATACATAGCCATTCCAATGCTCTGTGGGTGTCATGGTTTAGCCTCAGACGGCAACAAAGAACCATGTGGCAGCCTGGTTGGCTAATGCCTTATGGCGGCGTTACAGCAGTTGGAAGAAAAAGGCAGCACTCGTCTGTTGGGACAAGAACTGTTTAACAGGACAACAAGGTAGAACAGGGAAAAAACAGTAACAGTAGCATGGATGGAGAGGGATACAGACGCGAGTACGATACCGACCACTGCACGTCAGACCGCAGCCGCGCACCCGTCGCAGACCCCGCCCTTCCGGTAACCCCTCCCCTCCCAGCCAGCTCCCAGTGACCCNAGACCGCAGCCGCGCACCCGTCACAGACCCCGCCCTCCCGGTACCCCCTCCCCTCCCAGCCAGCTCCCAGTGACCCCTGGGCATGGCTCATGTGGGGTGGAATACCTGGGCCCCTGCTAGAGCCAGGGGAGAATTAACCCTGTCCCTCCCATAAAACCAGGACAGTGGGGTAATCACTGCCCTGACACCTATTTCAGGCCATGCCTCCAGTGGACCTAATTTAGCCAGGAGAGTGGCCACAGGGGTCCAGTGCTCAGTACTGGGCCATCCTGGAATAAGGGGAGTCACTGTAGTGGCCTCTCCAGTCCCCGACTTTTTTATCAGCCATGGCATGGGTGTTCCTGGAGCTGCCGACTATGCCAAATGTGTTCACTGAAGCAGGCGGGATGCAGGAGCAGCCACAAAACCATGGATTAAATGTAATGCATGAATTTATCTCAATACATCATGGATCAGGGAATCTCTGAAGCAGCACCCAGGCAGATGCAGGCAAGCACAGCACACAGGCACTGCAGAGCAAGAGAGTCCTTATTAACAAGAGAATCCTTATTAGCAAGGGAATGAGAAAATGAGAGTGTTCACATTTGCTTTTCTGGCCTGTATTTCAAGGATTCCTGCAGGCAGTTTTCAGCTGTGCTTTGATCTCTTCAACAGCAGGGCAAGAATCTCAGACACATTCTATAAGGTGCCCCTGAGTATATCCCAGGTCTACATTATCTATCTATGCAGATGTTCTACTTGTTGAGCACACAAAACTAAACAATTAGTGTCATATATGTGTATGCACATACACAGCACCCCACACTGAGTCACTTGAGCGTGTTTACTGTTCCCACCAATCTTCTATTACTTTCCCACAATGACTAAGCTCTTTGTGTTAAACTTGCAGTGACTAAGTGAATTCAGGGTGATTAAACCAACTCCAACAGGCAAAAGTCAGTTAATTTGTTTTAAACATGAGACCACTCATTTGCTTTCATGTTTTTGCTTGTCAAATATGGGCTGTATTCTGACACTGTGAATATTACTTCAAATTCTAAATAGAGCCAGAAAACAATTTTGTACAAGAAAAGTATGCAGAGATTCAACAATAAAAAAGCAAATATAACTATGGTAGTGGAAATGGTGCAACCCAAGACAATGTCCAGCAGGACAGATAGTGGCAACTGCAGTGACTTTTGGGATTTTTTCAAGAATTTGCAAATACCATGAGAGTGTGGCAAGCAGGACAAAGACAATCTAAGTGACATCATTAGTTCAGAGAAGTCATTCACAGCGACCATACCTAAAAAGTTGCCCAACTTCAAAGCTGGGCACACATGCAGAAAATGTCTTGGTGTAAGAAACAGTGGGAACAGAACAATACTAACAATAAATGGTACAAAGATAAGGTAAAATTTCCACTAGAAGAGTGTGTGAATTAATAGGTATGTAAATCCTTCATTAAGAAAAAGTGGTTCAGAGAATCAAGAGACCTGGCAGAATGAGGAAGATACGATAGTTTTCAACATAGTGGAAGGCGAAATGAAAGCAACCCCTGCACTCTTTTGCATTTATTAAATTTCTTCTTACCTTAAGAGAAACATTAAAAAATGGCCTAAATCAGTTTCCTGCTGTAGGTATCACACAGCAAGAAGAGAATGTTAACTAAAAGATGGAAATATTGAAACATTCAATTGCATACAGACTGCAGAGAAGATATTCTAAGATATGAACCTGCACAAATTATACATAAATAGAAACTGCTTTCTGGATTATATATATGGCACTAAGATTTGTGAAGTTATTTATTGTTACTGTGGATGAACCATAAGAGAAAATGAGGAGTTTTTTTCAAAATTATTTGAGAAAACAACCAACTACCTGAATTAAAGATAAACCAAAGTGTGATATACAATAGGACTAAAATTAGGTGTGGCGAGGATTTTACACACCAAAGTGAGACTGAAAGCGTTACTTCCTTGCTTTCTGAAAGAGATAAAAAGGTAAAATAAGAAAAATAAACAGGGTTAGTTTTATTGCATCTGAGTGAATCTTAAAGGCAGGAGAACTATTCTATAGAGCTATTAGAGAAGAGCATACATTCTTAATATGCATTTCCAAAAACTAAAATCAAACAAATTACAATGGAAGGCAAAAACTGAATACCAATATGCTTAATGAAGAAGGAAATTTTGGTTTTAATTATTACATATACTTCTTTTTTCTTAGTGAACCTGAAATCAACTCCAAAACACACACACAAAAAAAAAGGATTAACAAATGAGATGTTACTTATTATCAGCACTATTCTTGATTTACCAATGAGACGGTTTTGGATCAAAAAAAGCATAGTGGAGTGAAGTATTGATCTAAATACACATATCAGTGCAATAAGAGAGATCTCTTGGTTTTTAGGTTTGATGTGAACTGTGATTGCCAGATCTAGTCCACATGGTGGAATTTAGGAGAAAGTAAGTAATGTTGTGAATGGTATAGGCTTGCTAAAGACCTACTTTTTAAAGAAAGTAAGATTGCAATTGCTGAGAAAAATGTATGGAACAGAATATGCTGTGGTCATTGACAGATTAGTCATATGAAAAAATCATTTAGGCACCTCAGTGGAAAACAATGGTCTCTTGATAAAAAAACTCACTTATATAAAATTGTGTTTTTCTTGATTGTTAACTCCATTTTTTTCTAAGCCTGAAAAAATACTGACATAGTGATGTTCACTCATTGGATAGAGTCTATTTTGCTGGAATTTCAATCATTAATAAACAATGATAAACTCATATCTTTAATTAATAATCTGGTTAAGCACAAGATCAAAATAATATTAATCATAATAAAGTATGCAAATAAATTGTAGCATCAGAATTCCTTTATTCAGTGCAATTAAACTACAGAATGGCTTTAACAAAACAAAACGACATTTCTATGATTGAACCCTAGGCCAAATGCTGACATCACTTACTGTAATACTGATGTTTCAGGAAGAACCATGGGTAGAGCAGAATGATCATACTACATCTGTACAAGCAAATAAAGCAGTGCCAGGCTCTGGATTGCTCCTGTATACTGGAGCTCCAAATCTGCTCTGATAAGTTGTTAGAGTGGTCCTGGTCCTGGGCATAGCACCCTCTAAGGCAAACCTTGTGGATGATTCAGGAATCTGCCTGGGAACAAATGCAAACAGGTATTTACACCTGTAAAGTACCAGCAAGTACACTGGTTATGAGGGAGTGAGAGAATTTCCATTAATTTTTTTTTTTCCTTCTCTAAGAAACTGCATATGGCAGAGCCTGTTATAATGCTGCATTATATCATTAGAGATTACTGTATTAAGATTATTTTAATAATAATGTATTAAAATACATAATGTGTATCACTGTGTAACAATGAACCCATTGTCCTTTGACAGGGTGAGTTCATTAAGGAAGAAATGGGAAAAGACCTTTATCAAACTAAGGACAAAGATGTTTCAGTGACAGTTATATAGATAACTATATCAGTCTTAAGTAAAAGGATTTTGTATTACCTTTATTACAGATTAAATGCATATTTGGGGGTGTGGTTCTTTTTTTTTCTGAATAGATAAGCATTCAGTCCTTCATCTAAGAATCATTTAGGATTCAAGTCTGCCTTCAGTATGTGCCTTCAATTAATAATAAGATTGAATGAATTATTGCAATCATCACATTTGACATTGTTAAACACAGGACAGAGTTTTTTGTCGATTGGGCATAACTTCTCATAAAAAAGCTCCAAAAGAGAACAGTCTTCTCTGTTGAACATACAGACAACAGTGACTGGATATTTCTGCACAACTGGAAGGTAATTTTATTTTGTTTACAATATTCACCTAGGCTCATAATTTTATAATCTGTTTCTTCAAAATTTTTGCTTTGTCTGTTGAGTCAATGTTTCATATAATCATCCCTCTGAAACTATACGGTACCAAGAAAGCAGGTAACTGACAATCACATTAAAGGTACTGGCTGCTTTAAAATAAAAGCAAATGCCTTTCCTATAAAATTCAACCTATGCAAATTAAAATATTCCTGCACAGTCCAATATCTGAATTTGTAAAACTCTTGGAAAAAGAATATAGAGTCATAGAATCATAGAATAGTTTGGGTTGGAAGGGATCTGCAAAGTTCACCTTGTCCAGCCTTTTCTTTAATGAGCAGGTCCATCTTTGACTAGGTCAGGTTGCTCAGAGCCCCATCCAACTTAACCTCAAATTTTTCCAGTGACAGGGCATCTTGTTAGATCATCTCTCTGGACACCCTCCAGTGTTTCACCACCCTCACTGCAAAAAAAATCTTCATTATAGCTAGACTAAATCTTCACTTTTTTAGTTTTGCTATGGTTTGAGTAACTCAGAACAGTTTATTGTTGTTTAGACAATTATTCTACTACCCAATGACCCCTCCCAACCCAGGAATAGGAATCAGGGAAAAAACAAGGAAACCCTAGGGTTGAAATATGAACAGATTTAATAGAATAAAAGTAAATATTTAACAATAAAAATAAGGAACCATTTTTGATACCAATATCAATATGAAATATACAAGGATTATACTCAGCCAATTATGTCAGCAGTAAGCTGTGCACTCTCAGCAGTGGATAATATATGTCAGAGACTGTGAGCTCATCAGCTGTGGAAGGAAGGGAAAGACTCAGGGGTCTGGGACCAGGGCAAGGAGTTCTCTGGGATGCAGTTCTCTCACAAAAGAGAAAACTTCTCAGCAAACTTTCCAATTTACATTAAATATGATATTCATGGTTTGAAATAATCCTGTTAGCCAGCATGGGTCAAGTGCCAAATGTCTCTCTCCTCCTCATCTCTGCACCTGGCAATGCTCAAAACCCCATAGATCTTGAATCCCACATAGCCTTGCTAGCTATGAGGTAAATATTTTTCACAGATTGAAACACTAGATCTTCTAAAAGTGCAGTTTTCCCAAGCATCAGAAGAGAAGTTAGGACTATGTTGTTCAAACCAGTACAGGTTTAAAGTCATTGCTCCTTGCCCAATCGCAACAGGGGTAACGTTGCATTAAAAAAGTCTTTCTTGTAGTATCAAAAGGCTGCAAGAAGGTCTCCCTGGAGCCTTCTCTTCTCTAGGTTGAACAACCCCAACTCTCTCAGCCTATCCTTGTAGAGGAGGTGCTCCACCACTTGGATATTTTTTGTGGTCCTCCTCTGGACCCACTCCAACAGGTTGATGTCCTTTCTGTTTCAAGGGCTCCAGAGCTGGATGCAGTACTCCAGGTGGGGTCTTATCAGACCACAGTATAGGGGCAGTCAGTCCCACATCTGTGCTGGCAAGATCATGGACCAAATGCTGCTGGAATCACTGCTAGAGGCACATGGAAAAGAAAGACGTGTCTGGTGACAGCCAACATCACTTCACCAAGGGCAAGTCATGTGTGACAAATTTGGTGACCTTCTACAAACATGCTATAGCATTAGTAGATCAGGGGAGAGCAACAGATGTAATCTACCTGGACTTATGCAGAGCATTCAACAGTGTCCCACAGGATATCCTGGTCTTTAAACAAGGAATTGATGGGTGGACTACTTGGTGGAACAGGAACTGGCTGGATGGCTGCACTCAAAGGGTTGTGGTCAGCTGCTTAATGTCCAAGTGGAAGCCAGGATTAATGGCATTTCTCAGGGGTCAGTATTGGGACCATGATCATAATCATCTTTGTGGGAGACGTGGGCAGCAGGATTGAGTGCACCTTCAGCAAGTTTGCTAATGACACCAAACTCTGTGGTGCAGTCAACATACTGGAGGGAAGAAATGACATCTGGAGAGACCTGAACAGCCTTGAGAAGTGGGTCTGTGTAAACCTCATGAAGTTCAACCAAGACAAGTGCAAGGTCCTGCACCTGGGTCACGACAATCCCAGGCACAAATAGAGGCTGGGTGGAGAAGGGCTGAAGAGCAGCCCTGAGGAGAAGGACTTGGGAGTGCTTGTGGATGAGAAGCTCAAGATGCATTAGCAAAGTGAGCTGGCTGCCCAGATAGTGAAACACATCCTGGGATGCATCAAAAGAAGCATGGCCAGCAGGTCAAATGAGGTGATTCTCCCCCTCTACTCTGCTCTGGTGAGATCCCCACCTGGAGTATTGTGTCCAGCTTTGGAATCCTCGAAACAGGAAAGACATGGACCTGTTGGAATGGGTCTAGTGGAGGGCCATGAAGATGATCAGAGGGCTGGGATACCTCTCCTATGAAGACAGGCTGAGAGAGTTGGGGTTCTTTAACCTGGAGAAGAGAAGGCTACAAGGAGACCTTATAACGGCCTTCCAATACCTAAAGGGTATACCTACAGGAGAGATGTGGAGGGACTCTTTATCAGGGAATGTAATGATAGGATGAAGAATTATGGTTTTAAATTGAAAGAGGACATGTTAAGATTAGATTTTATGAAGAAATTCTTTACTGTGAGGGTCATTAGGTGCTGGAACAGGTTGCCCAGAGAAGTTGTGGATAGCCCATCCCTGGAGGTGTTCAAGACCAGGCAGGATGGGACTTTGGGCAACCTGGTCTAGTGGGAAGTGTCTCTATCCTTGGCAGGGTATGTTGAAACTCAATGATCTTTGAAGTCCCTTCTAACCCAAACTATTCTATGGTACAATGGTGTCATCAGACTTGCTGAGGGTGCACTTGATCCCACTGTGTATTTTGTTTAAAAAGGTATTAAACAGTGCTGGCCCCAGTACTGAACTCTGAGGGATAATACTTGTCACTGATCTCCATCTGGACATTGAGCCATTAACCACTACCCTCTGGATGCTACCATCTAACCAATTCCTCTGCCACCAGTCTACTCATCAAATCTATCTCTCTCCAGTTCAGAGAGCAGAATGTTATGGGGGAGTGGGCAAGACCTGGCCTCCAAACAACCTCTCCTCCTGTGCCTTAGCAAAAGACTTTAGGATGACCTGTTCCACAGTCTCTCCAGGCACAGAGGTGAGGCTAATAGGATAGTAGTTTCCAGAGTTCTCCTTTCTACCTTTTTAAAATATGGGTAAAATGTTTCCCTGTTTCCAGTCACTGGGGATTTCACCTGCCATGATTTTTCAAGCATCATGAAGAGTGGCTTGGAAACTGCATCAGACAATTTGCTCAGGATTCTGGAATGCATCTCATCAGATCCCATAGACTTCTCTATGTTCAGATTGCTCAGGTGGTCACAAACCCGATATTCTTTCACAGTGTGAGGGACTTTGCTCCCCCAGTCCCTGCCTTGTGGTCCATCCCCTTGAGAGTTGTGTGGCTGGCAGTGAAGACTGAGGCAAAAAAGTTGTTGAGCACCTTAGCTTTCACCTCACCTGGAGTTACCAGTTTACCAGTCGTACTCATCAGGCAGGGTATGCTTCCTTTGACCTTCCTTTTCTGGCTGACATGCTTGTTGAAGCCCTTATTATTCTTTGTTTCCTATGTCAAGTTCAGCTCCAGCTGCACCTTGTCCTTCCTGACCCTCATACAACTGGGTAGTATCCCTATATTCCTACCAGAATTCCTTTCCCTGCTTCCACTGCCTGTGCATTTCCTTATTGCTCTTTAGTTTGAACAGCAGGCCTCAGCTCAGTCATCCTAGTTTCTTGTCACCCTTTCCTGATTTCTTACACCTGGGAATTGAGAGCTCTTGCACTATGTGGAAAGCATCCTGCCAGCTCTGTTCCACTTCCTTGTTCCCAAGAGCAGTTTCCCAGTGGATCCTATTGACTGACTCCTGGAAGAGCTGGAAGCTTGTTTTCCTACAGTTCAGGGTCCTGACCCATATCCCCCAGAACTGCAAACTCTACCAGTGCATGATCAATGCAGCCAGGCTGCCTCCAATCTTGATGTCACCTTCGCATTTTTTTTTCTGATTAAGAGGTCTGGTATTGCCTCTCCTCTGGTGCGGGTGTTTATTACCTGGCCTAAGAAGTTATTTTTGATGCACTCCAAGAGTCTCCTGGATGGTCTATAGCTCGTGCTACTCTTCCAGCAGATATGGGAGTGGTTGAATTCTCCCAGTAGTGTAGGCCATCCCATTGTGAAAAAACCCCGAATTGTGGTGGTGATGTGCCACCAGCCATGGATCCATGTATAAATAGACTGGGCTTGTCTGTTTCTTCCCATATTGCTGCCTACAATTTGGATGAGAGAGGAGAAAATAACCTTCCCTCCTGATTCCCTTACCAACCATCCAAAAGCCCTGAAGGGGTTTTTTGATCTCCCTTGGACTACGAGTTGCAGCTTCANGCTTGTGGATGAGAAGCTCAAGATGCGTTAGCAAAGTGAGCTGGCTGCCCAGATAGTGAAACACATCCTGGGCTGCATCAAAAGAAGCATGGCCAGCAGGTCAAATGAGGTGATTCTCCCCCTCTACTCTGCTCTGGTGAGATCCCCACCTGGAGTATTGTGTCCAGCTTTGGAATCCTCGAAACAGGAAAGACATGGACCTGTTGGAATGGGTCTAGTGGAGGGCCATGAAGATGATCAGAGGGCTGGGATACCTCTCCTATGAAGACAGGCTGAGAGAGTTGGGGTTCTTTAACCTGGAGAAGAGAAGGCTACAAGGAGACCTTATAACGGCCTTCCAATACCTAAAGGGTATACCTACAGGAGAGATGTGGAGGGACTCTTTATCAGGGAATGTAATGATAGGATGAAGAATTATGGTTTTAAATTGAAAGAGGACATGTTAAGATTAGATTTTATGAAGAAGTTCTTTACTGTGAGGGTCATTAGGTGCTGGAACAGGTTGCCCAGAGAAGTTGTGGATAGCCCATCCCTGGAGGTGTTCAAGACCAGGCAGGATGGGACTTTGGGCAACCTGGTCTAGTGGGAAGTGTCTCTATCCTTGGCAGGGTATGTTGAAACTCAATGATCTTTGAAGTCCCTTCTAACCCAAACTATTCTATGGTACAATGGTGTCATCAGACTTGCTGAGGGTGCACTTGATCCCACTGTGTATTTTGTTTAAAAAGGTATTAAACAGTGCTGGCCCCAGTACTGAACTCTGAGGGATAATACTTGTCACTGATCTCCATCTGGACATTGAGCCATTAACCACTACCCTCTGGATGCTACCATCTAACCAATTCCTCTGCCACCAGTCTACTCATCAAATCTATCTCTCTCCAGTTCAGAGAGCAGAATGTTATGGGGGAGTGGGCAAGACCTGGCCTCCAAACAACCTCTCCTCCTGTGCCTTAGCAAAAGACTTTAGGATGACCTGTTCCACAGTCTCTCCAGGCACAGAGGTGAGGCTAATAGGATAGTAGTTTCCAGAGTTCTCCTTTCTACCTTTTTAAAATATGGGTAAAATGTTTCCCTGTTTCCAGTCACTGGGGATTTCACCTGCCATGATTTTTCAAGCATCATGAAGAGTGGCTTGGAAACTGCATCAGACAATTTGCTCAGGATTCTGGAATGCATCTCATCAGATCCCATAGACTTCTCTATGTTCAGATTGCTCAGGTGGTCACAAACCCGATATTCTTTCACAGTGTGAGGGACTTTGCTCCCCCAGTCCCTGCCTTGTGGTCCATCCCCTTGAGAGTTGTGTGGCTGGCAGTGAAGACTGAGGCAAAAAAGTTGTTGAGCACCTTAGCTTTCACCTCACCTGGAGTTACCAGTTTACCAGTCGTACTCATCAGGCAGGGTATGCTTCCTTTGACCTTCCTTTTCTGGCTGACATGCTTGTTGAAGCCCTTATTATTCTTTGTTTCCTATGTCAAGTTCAGCTCCAGCTGCACCTTGTCCTTCCTGACCCTCATACAACTGGGTAGTATCCCTATATTCCTACCAGAATTCCTTTCCCTGCTTCCACTGCCTGTGCATTTCCTTATTGCTCTTTAGTTTGAACAGCAGGCCTCAGCTCAGTCATCCTAGTTTCTTGTCACCCTTTCCTGATTTCTTACACCTGGGAATTGAGAGCTCTTGCACTATGTGGAAAGCATCCTGCCAGCTCTGTTCCACTTCCTTGTTCCCAAGAGCAGTTTCCCAGTGGATCCTATTGACTGACTCCTGGAAGAGCTGGAAGCTTGTTTTCCTACAGTTCAGGGTCCTGACCCATATCCCCCAGAACTGCAAACTCTACCAGTGCATGATCAATGCAGCCAGGCTGCCTCCAATCTTGATGTCACCTTCGCATTTTTTTTTCTGATTAAGAGGTCTGGTATTGCCTCTCCTCTGGTGCGGGTGTTTATTACCTGGCCTAAGAAGTTATTTTTGATGCACTCCAAGAGTCTCCTGGATGGTCTATAGCTCGTGCTACTCTTCCAGCAGATATGGGAGTGGTTGAATTCTCCCAGTAGTGTAGGCCATCCCATTGTGAAAAAACCCCGAATTGTGGTGGTGATGTGCCACCAGCCATGGATCCATGTATAAATAGACTGGGCTTGTCTGTTTCTTCCCATATTGCTGCCTACAATTTGGATGAGAGAGGAGAAAATAACCTTCCCTCCTGATTCCCTTACCAACCATCCAAAAGCCCTGAAGGGGTTTTTTGATCTCCCTTGGACTACGAGTTGCAGCTTCATTGCCAGCAGCATGATAAAGCAGCAATGGGTAATAGTCCACGTGCTGTACCTGGCTAGGAAGTTTCTTAGTGATGTCCTTAATCTGGGCCCAGGGAGACAGAAGAATTGCCTAAGAGGAGGGTCTGGCTAGTATATTGGGTCTGCTGTTCCACTCAAGTGGTCAGGATACAGGGGGTAGGCCTTTCTGGCAGCATCTCTGGTGAAGACGAACTGTCATCCACATCATCCTCCATTGACTGGCTTTCCATATCCTGAGCCTCATACCTTTGTGCAGATTCGCCTGGGAAGGTGGGGTGGGCAAGGAGGGTGTTTGTCTTCTGCCCTGAACAAGGACTTGCTTCCATTTTCTCCTTTCCTGTAAGCTATTTCCTTCAGGCTGTTAGGGGGAGGATACAGGATCCCCTTGATTTGGTGGTTGTTCCCATTTCTGTCTCAGTGAGGGCAGAGCATAGTTCCACCAGTTTGCCTTTATTCAGGCTCCCTGATTGATGCTCCTATACCTTTTTACTTCCTCTCATAGCTCTGCCACCAGGCTGAGCAGATCATCCAACCATTTATCCAATATGGCTAAATGACTCCAGTTTACAACTCTTCTCCAATGCAGGATTTTTTTTTTTGCTTCTACAGCAATTACTTACATCTCACATTATTCCCTTCAACTGTATTTTTTTCTTTACATATTTATCTGCCTTGCTGTTATACCAAGCCTATGTACTGTACCTGTAAAATTATCTTTATCTTTAATGTGTAATTTCTTTTGCAGTCAAGTGGAATAATTAGTTCCTTTTCTTCAAAAGATGAAGTTTGTCTCATCTTCACTGCTTAAAAATGGAGCTCTTCCTAGCTGAAAAATGCATTCTTGACTGATGTAAGAGTCCTTGGATGTTCCACAGCTTTGCAGAAACACATAATATCAAGATTAGTCACCTCATTTCATAAAAGGGATTTATTTTTTTTCCTGTCAATGGTATTCTAGCAATCTTAAAAACTAATACTTTCCTACTGCATATCAGTAGAAACTTGGAATATTCATAGAATGGTTTCAGCTGGGATTGTCACGAGTATATGCTTTGGTTTAGCTCTGTTGCTACTGATTCCTATCATTCCTTCCTTATTCTCAAGATATTAGTTCCAGTCCTTGCATTTTGAACAGTGTGTCATTTTTACATACCATCCCATTTAAATGTTACACCTATGTCTGGTATTAAATACTGGAGAATTTAATTAGAAGTGAAGAATGTGGTTTTATGTTCAGCATAATGGTTGTTGAAAATCTTTGTTAAAATTATATTAATTTTCATGCCAGAGCTATTATTGAAAAAAAAAAGTACCACTCAAACAAGTTCAGATTTGGTGAATCTTATCTGCATCAATTTGCATTTTTTTTTTCAGGAAAGGAAGAACATGTTTCAGCTTTACTGTAACTGAATCAAATTTAGGCTCTTCAAATACATAAAGTTGTAACAATTGACTGATTTTCAAAGTTATCAAGCTGCTGGCATATGATGTATGCAGATGAAAAACTTCATCAGGACAAATTCTTATCAATGATGAAAATACTAGTACTCCTTTAGCAATGTCTTTTGCACAATATTGTGAAATTGAAAAAAGGTTCAAGAAGAAATGTGGAATCTTTTCAATTATATATAACTGCGCTATATAGCAATCATAAAAATATTAAAGCTAAGCTGGAACAGACCTTTTCTTTCTTCCCTATATAAGGAAAAGAATATAAAAGCCAAATTTGATATAGCGATAATTTTTATTTAATATGCAAATTAAAGACAAAGATTGCTCTTTGCAAATTCAGAGGCAGATTCTTCTCTATCAGGAAAAAACAAAACAAAACCCCCCAAAAAACCCAAACAAACCAGAAACCAAACAACAACAAAAAACCAAAAAACAAGCACAAATTCCTCATGAAACAAACCTCAGAATGAACTAAACTCAACTGAAGAAAAGTTAAGGATATGACCTTCAATTTATCTGTCATTATTTCAACTATTAATTTAATTTTATAAGAAATCTCACTCAATAAAAAACTTCAAAACATTTCTCTGAAGTAAACAAACATAATTTTCAAATCAATGTGAATTGTGAATTGCATTTGAAACATTAAAAAATCAACTATATTCACAGTAAACATATTTAATATTTACTCAGATTATCAATTCTGTAATTACAGTATCAATTTATCACCAAATAAATGGAATGTAATGGGAGATATTAATTAAAAACCATCTCTTAATGGTATGCTAAAAAGTGTAAGACAGACACTACTTTCCCAAGGGCAGATGGAAGATTGTATTTACAATTCAGTTATGGACAGATGCCCAGATTTCAGTTTATCTATTATTTGCTACATGCTGAGTT
Organism: Pedionomus torquatus; assembly: GCA_013398155.1. Taxonomy (NCBI): domain Eukaryota; kingdom Metazoa; phylum Chordata; class Aves; order Charadriiformes; family Pedionomidae; genus Pedionomus; species Pedionomus torquatus. The sequence goes on along the minus strand of VZRU01005164.1, from coordinate 28,950 downwards.
TGTTGCTTACCAGCTGCCATTACTAATAGTTTGGGACAGAGCCATGAAATTTCAAGTACTGTATATTTCAGGTCAGCATGCAATCTAGTTAGTGTCATCTGAAATACATCCATGATTCTTCTGCTTAATAAGGTCTGCTGGTGACCAATTGAACTGCAACATTGATTTACTTCTATTTGCCCTTTTTTTGGTGTATGCTAAAAGTATTTTTTTGCCTAGGCTGTAGAAACATGGCTCCTTTTTTTTTTTTTTTTTTTTTTTTTTGTCTAAAATCCGTTAATTTCTAGTAAATTTGTAATTTCAATTCCAATATGATTCTTTACACATACTATCCAAGGTAAACACCTTTAGTTTTTATTATGTAATTACACAGATGACATTAAAAATAGCTTTCATTTAAAATAACACATCATGTTCAGAAACAACAACAAAAAAAATGTTCTACATTCAGCATCAAATCCTTTCAAATGAGTTAGAGCACATCTAGGTTTTGGCTTTTCATGCATACTGCCTAGGAATTAAAGAATATTGCAATAGGTCACTGCAAGGAAGATTGGATGCTACAAATGTGTTTTACCAAACACTTCAGAAATTTCATTTGAACTTTAAGGTCAGTGAGTTGCTAGCTTGTTTAGAAAGTGCACATCTGGTATTATTGTAGTAACAATTTCTGCATGGAGGGATGGAATTTAGATACTTTTATCTGCTTGTATTTTTGTTTGTGGAAGAGCATTCCCAAAGACATAATACTATACTGGAGAATTGAAATTATTACTTTTATTTTTTTTTTTCCTAGGTTATAGACCATGTTTTTAATAGTAGTCTGGTTCCATTTCTAGATGACAACCCACTTTTAAAACTAGTTTTAACAAGCCAAAAAAACCCAACCCACTTTTAAAACTAGTTTTAACAAGCCAGAAAATAAATCATGATTAAGAAATGTATGTTTACTGTGTTGAGTTTTAATGGTACATTGAAAAATAAACTCTCTGCCATACTGTCCCCTGGATATCTTAGATATACATACATGGACTAATGGATGTGCCGCAGTATCCAGGAAAGACTTGACTTTCGGAAATACTGACTATGGGCCGGGTTTAGTACCTTAGTATATCTAGAATTTGGAGATACTTACGCTAAGGCAACTGAATCCAGCCTTTATTAGGAGACTAAGAGGGCTTACATGTGCATGAAATACTGATTTTGTTGAGAAACAGGGTCTGTGAGAACCTAAGCCATCAAGACTGAGTGAGAGATTTGCTTCATGTTCAGTAATAACTGAATCCTATTGGCAGCCAAGAATTTGGCTACAGCCATTGTGCCGTGCAGTGATACCCTTATTAAGCTGAGGTCAGTCTTGTTAACACACAAATGCTCTTTTTGTAGAAGATCTAAAAGCCCAGAGAGCAGTGATAAGAAACTACATTGTTTATTTCCATTTTTAGTATTCATAGAACCATAGAATAGTTGGTGTTGGAAGTGACCTGCAAAGGTCATCTAGTCCAACCCTCTGCAATTTTCAGAGATATCTTCAACTAGATTACATTGCAGAGAGCCCCATCCAATGTGACCTTGAATATTTCCAGGCATGGGGCATTTACAACCTCTCTGGGCAACCTGTGCCAGTGTTTCACCATCCTTGAAAGAACTCAGATTTCTTTCTTATATCCAGTATAACATCTAGTGTTCATATTTTGCATATTAAAAGAATTAATTAATATATTTAAAAATATATTTAATCATTATTACATGAATATTATTACAATAATAAACAGTCTGTAGGTAGTGTGATAGACTGGTAACAAGTATCCAGATACTGTACTGGTTATTAGGAAGAGGTTGTTGAAAAGCCTGTTGACTTTCTCACTGCTGCAGCCCATGTGTTTTGTCATATGTATAGCTAAGGTAATAAGGATATGTAAAGTTTTTTGTAGTGTGGTTATCCAGACTGGCTAGTGTATTAGAACAAACTGCAGCTCTGCCTGTGCATCCAAATATACTACTGAGGGTGAAATAGAAAATGGGAAATGAAGCTTCTAGATTTAGAGAGACAACAGTAGACTATAAAGAGAGCTACCTCACTGACTAGACCGAGTTGAACAGACTATATAGACAACAAATTTAGCTACACACCTCACAATTTAAAATAGCATAGATGTGATTATGATACATGTAATGCAAAATTATGAGTTCAAACTGAGTAGCATTTAAAAAAAAATATCTCTGCCTAGCCACTTACAAGCCTGGGATGTTAAGCTTTCCCATTTTAAACTCTTGAGGAACCATACAATCAAATGAAGGTTTTCAAAAAAAGCCGACATGAATTGACAAAAGGCAAATCTTTCCAGGCTAACATGATTGTTTTCCACAACAAAATAACACTACCTGTTTAGCACGTGAACTGTTAAAAACAAAGAACCTGTTCTTATACAAGTGGGTTTAGAATTAAAAAAAGAGAATGGAAAAAAATATTTTGGACTGTGTAGTTCAAAGAGTGGTTTTCAGTATGCTTTCTAAAATTTAATAAGCCATGCAACAACCATATGAGTAATGTGTAATTGTGACCATTAGAAAAGATTAACAGCTCAATGTGAGATCTTTGCTTTTGAAAAAAAAGTTGTGTTAACACATATGGGACTGCTGGTTTTATGTATGGAACATGTTACAGAAATACAATAATACAAAATCTCTTATATCATTTAACAGTAAGATTTGACCCTAACCTGTCAAAAACCACTATACAACTCAGTCTCTGAAGACCAGCTATTGATATTCAGAAAGATATTTGACACAGAAGGAATCTGACTGTCCTAAATTTCATTTATTTACACCCTGCAACAGAATCTATGAAACTGAGACAGGCATTTACATTCCCCATAGTAACTGCAGGGATTGAAGCATCTTTTTATGGGATTCATAGCACACAGCACTGCCTAATTAACTAAGAGCTGAGGGAATAAATGCATCTTAAATCCCAGACTCAGTGTATTCATTTATTTTGAAGTTACATTTCTGAAATCTGTTCCCGCTGGATGCTTAGCACACCAACTCTATCATCAGACAAGCAGCTGTGTCTAATTGTCAGAAACTGGAAAGATATAACTTCCTAAAGTTTGCATTTTCCCCTACCCACAAATACATATTCAAGAATCTCAGGATCATGAAAAAGCATCACTACAGAGACATGTAAGAGGGTTTCCATATATAGCCTTGAGCACCAAGGTTGTAATTTCTTTTTCTTTCTCTAAGAATGGCATTAGACATGCAACCTACATTTCTAAAGTGATCTGAGAGTATCTCCAGGGAGAGAAAAATAAAACCAGAGAGAAAAGAGACAAAAAAAGGGCCAAAGCAGTAACAGAGAGAGTGGGGAAAGTAGACCCTGGCAAGCAGGACAGGGTAGAAAAATGACAAAACAAATAAAAGCTTTGAATCCACACAACACCAAGAAGTAAATAAAAATATTAAAATAAATTTTAGAGAATTTAAAAGATTCATAAATCCATATTTTAAGAAAACACTAGTATTTGGCTTATTTGCCTGCTGCTTAAAGCAGAAATCTGAAATCTTCTGTATAATTCTGTATGATTTTCAAGTTTTCTTGCTGTGCATTGGGTCTGTACTTTCCTTTTGTTGAACTTTTTAGAGTCTCAATATAAACGACCTCATTAGTTCCCTGGTATTCCCTTCCCAAATGGATGCATAAAGCCACAATCATATATTCCTTAAAATCCTCCTAATGGCTTATTTTCACCATGTGGTTTCAAGAATGTTTCCAAACAGTGGCTAAAAATAATGTTAGTAATATTAAAAGAAATGCAATTGTCAGGCACAGGACAAATAATAATTGTCACTTCAGTGACACTGGACTACTAAATATTTTTAATCTCTATATCATCAATGTAAAATCATGGTTACAGCTAGAGAGAAAGTTCATTCAAGGAGGAAAAATGCAATAAGTTGGCAGTAAAAGAGTGGATGTTAACCAAGAGCCTGGGTTGAAAATATGTTTAGAACTTGTTTCCTAGTAGAGAAGGAACACAATAGGATGTGCTTTAATGAGGACATGTAAGATAGGACAGTTGTCTGAGATTTTAAACAAGTTATTATATTTGCCAAGTCTTT